>JAOANR010000005.1:6283393-6308959 GCA_030278955.1 Hygrophila difformis | reverse complement strand
ATTCTTATCCCGCTTTCTAGAATAGATTTATTTGCTTTTATAGATTAATTTAACTGCTTTCGAGATCTAGTTTAAATTCCCGTTAGTAGATAATTAATCATCTTTCAAACCTATTGAGCAATACGAATGGAAAATCTAGTAAAACGACGTGGGACCTCGCTTCTATCGCACATCCTCCAGTGAACGATCCGGTCTTACTATAAATTACTGCAATTTTTGACACCGTGCGCTTTCGGGGGCACAGTTTCTTAACTACGAGCAATAAAAACATGACTGCGTATAAATATATCCCTAATCCACAAACACCGCCATCATAAAATTGGTTTCATTAAATAAAACCTAAGCCAGGATCACGAATTTTCGGAAAATACTCATGTAGTGGGAATTAGTCAAAAGTTTCATGGCAGGAAATCTTATGCAAGAATTGATGAGAAGTATCATGGCATATTTGCCGGGGATCCTCAGTGTGACAGGCTGAAGGTCAACCTATCCCGGCTATGCCATGAGATTTGTCAACATTTAATGACAGAGAGGACCACAGCGCCATTTGAAACCAAAGCACCATACTTGAGTAATAAAAAGACTAATAATCTTGATGTATCCCTAAACCCTTTCCCGTGAATCATAACTCTTTTCATTTAATAAATCTGACCTGGTATATTTTAGAAAAAGCTCGTGTTAACGAAACTTGTCAAAAGTTTCATGGCGCCGTTGCCCGGGGAGGATGCAGCGCCGTTTTAATTAGAGAATTACATTCCTCATTGCTCCTAGAGTAGCCTATACATATAATTATAGATATTCACCTTTAGAACCACTTCTAACCTGGGGATTGTACAGGTACTGTCATTATTGAAGCCGTTGTTCTATGCAAAGGAGGAAGCAGACGCCAGCCGAGATCCCGTTTAATTCAGAGATAGAAAAGACAGCTCGACGTCTTAGGGCGGAGACTAAACGAAGAAGGGAACGGGAACGACAGGCATTACTTTCGCCAAGCACCAGCAGCGATATTTCCGAAAATGGCAAACCCTGACATCCCACCAATCATTCAACCCAATCCCCCACTTCACAACATTGAGGAAGACCCCGAAGATGCTGATCATGATGATTTGGATGATCCCCCTCCCCAGATCATACAAGGAGGTGGGAATCCACCAAACATGGAGCAGCAGCACTTCGAGGGCACCCCCTCCCAACCCGAACCAAAACCCACCAAACAACCAAAACCAACCAAATCAGCAAAATTTCCCAAACCAACAGAATCAGCAATACCATAACCCCCATCAGAATCCCCCGAATCCGAATGATTTCAATGATCCGAGGAACTATTTCATGCCTCAGAACTACTACCCACAGCAGTACCAAGGCGGGCCTGAGAACAATCATCAAGCAGCAGCTGCTGCTGATTACATGCAGCCGATCTTAGAGCCATATCTGAACATTCCTGGACAAGCTCCATTCCTGGCCAGGAACTTCGAACTGAAACTGGCCCTAATCAATCTAGTCCAGAGCAACCAGTTTGCCGGAGCAAGTCATGAAGATCCCCATGATCACCTGCAAACCTTCCTAGAATTGTGTGACACGATCAAGAATCGTGATATACCCGCAAACACTATTCGACTAAGGCTATTCCCCTTCTCTCTGACAAGCGGAGCACGAACATGGTACAAGTCACTGCCCGTAAATCAGAAGTCTACATGGGAAGATGTGATCAGAAATTTCCTAGCAAAATACTTCCCGGAGTCCAAGGTGGATGAATGCCGCTCCAAAATTGCGGAATTCAAGATGAAACCAGACGAGTCCTTGTATGATGCAAAGGAAAGATTCTTCAACCTGCTCAGGAAGTGTCCTCAACATGGCTTCCATGACTGGGAGAGACTGAGAAAGTTCTACAGTGGTCTGACCCCAGCATGGAAATCCATGCTTGATGCTGCTGGTGGTCAACATTTGCTCTACATACCGATGGACCAAGCCTGGGCAAAGATTGAAGCCATGAGTGTAAACCGTTCTGTTCTAACTGATGATGGTAATCTCACTCCCCCTCGTAGTTTATGTGCTGTAGGTACAGTAGAGAAGTCAGACATTGAAAAGCTTCAAGAGCAAGTGGCAGCGTTGTCTGTAAATCAAGGAGTTGGAAGTTCTGCGCAGGGACAGCAAACTGATGTGATCTGTGGACTGTGTCAAGGCGCTCATGCAACTGACACATGCGAGCAAGTCACAGCTGAGAGCTGTAACTATGCAGGAGCTTTTCCAAATAGACACCCGAATTTGTCTTATTCAAACAACAACGCCTTAAACTCACATCTCTTGAACAAGCCACAGCAACAACAGTTCAACCCTCAGCAGAACCAAGGATTCAATCAGAACAGGGGCCAACATTTTCAGAATCCAGGTTTCCAACCTCAGATCCAGCAGAGGCCACCTCAGAATTTCCAGAACTTTCAGCCCAATCAGAGTTTCCAGCCTCAGTTTGTCCCAAACCAAGGCCAGTGGAATCAGAATCAGCATCAAAATCAGAATCAGAATCAAAAGCCTCCTTCAAGGCTTGAGAATCTGATGACTGATTTCATCACTAGTCAGAAAGAGATCAACAATCAACTGCAGGCCTCCATCAGAAATGTGGAGACCCAAGTTACACAGATGGCTAATGAGATGCAGAAAAGGGACAAAGGAACATTGCCTAGTACTGCGGAAAAGAACCCGCAATGCAAGGCAATAACCTTGAAATCTGGAAGAGTACTAGCTGGACCAAAGGGAGCAGATACTGGAGCGGAATTTGAAGAAGATGATATTGTTGACAATGCTGGTAAGGAAGCTGATAATGGGAACGAAGCAGAAAAAGAGACAGCCGAATTGCAGACTGAAGCTGCGCCTGAAACGGCTGAAACAGATAAGAGTACAGGTGAAGGTACAACTTCCTTCCCTTCACCACCAAAAATTGCTAATAACAAGTACATGCCCAGGATTCCTTATCCTGCGCGGCTTAAAAATAAAGAACATGATCTTAAATTCAAGAAATTTCTGCAACGATTAAAGTCTGTAGAGATAACCATTCCTCTCACAGAAATGATTTCCGAAATGCCCATCTATGCTAAGTTCTTGAAAGAATTGATTTCAGGAAAAAGGCAGGTTGAGCAGGAAGAGGTAATTATTCTCAACAGCACATGCAGTGCCATCGTTCAGAGAAGAATGCCTGAAAAGAAGGAGGACCCCGGATGTTGCACACTTCCAGTACAATTCGGAAAGGCCAAAGTGAGTATGGGGCTTTGTGATTTAGGATCAAGCATCAATGTGATGCCACTAGCTATGGCTGTTCGCCTTAAGCTTGGAGAAATTCAACCGGTCAAGATGAGACTGCAACTTGCAGACAGATCGATCACTCAGCCCGTAGGAATCCTCAAGGATGTTGTGGTCAAAACCGGGCAGGTTCTTTTCCCGGTCGACTTCATCGTCCTCGACATTGAAGAAGATTCTGAAATGCCGCTTATCCTTGGACGCCCATTTCTAGCCACTGGTGGTGCACTGATTGACGCTAAATCCGGAAAAGTCACCTTAAGGGTCGATGGCGAGGAGATCATCTTTGATATGGAGAAATTGCAGAAATTTCCGAATGACAGTTCTTGTTTCTCATTTGAAAATGTAATAGTTAGGGAAGAGCCAGACTCTGAACTTGATTGTGAAATGATGCTGGATGAACTATCAAAGCAGGTACTGAAGCCTGCTGGCGTGGAGCACAAAGGATGCAAAGCCGTTCACTTCGCCGATCCCGAAACAGGGGATTTGGAGGAATTTGACGGCATCGACTTCCATGATGACGCCAACCAAGAGGAGGAAGAGGATCCTGTACTGATGCAGGATCCCGAAGGTAAATCTGTTCTCCCACTACCCAATTCTCGCAAACTACTCCCTTCCGTTGAATGTCCACCAGAGCTTGAACTTAAAACATTACCCGATCATCTCAAGTACGCGTTTCTCGCAGAACATAAAAAGTTACCCGTGATTGTTTCGGCTAAGCTCTCCCAAGAGCAAGAAAATGCTCTGGTGGTCGTTCTTAAGAAACATGTACATGCAATAGGTTGGACCATTTCTGATATAAAAGGAATAAGCCCGTCTATTTGCATGCACAGGATTCTAATGGAAGAAGAGTTTAAACCCTCCCGTCAACCTCAGAGGCGATTGAACCCCCTTATGCAGGAAGTGGTAAGGAAAGAAGTTATCAAGCTCTTAGATGCTGGTATAATCTATCCTATCTCTGATAGCAAATGGGTTAGCCCGGTGCAGGTCGTACCCAAACGAGGAGGGATTTGCATAACCAAGAATGAGCAAGGAGAAGAGGTTGCAACCAGGCCAGTGACCGGATGGAGAGTTTGTATCGATTACCGGAAGCTGAATGAGGCCACACGCAAGGACCATTTTCCATTGCCATTCATTGATCAGATGCTTGAGAGGTTGGCAGGGAGAGAGTTTTATTGCTTTTTGGATGGTTATTCTGGTTATAATCAGATTGTTATTTCCAGTGAAGACCATGATAAAACCACTTTTACTTGCCCGTACGGCACTTTTGCCTATCGACGGATGCCTTTTGGTTTGTGCAATGCACCTGCTACTTTTCAAAGATGCATGATGTCTATTTTCTCTGAATTTATCGAAAAATGCATTGAGGTCTTTATGGATGACTTCTCTGTATATGGAGATACGTTCGAAGATTGTTTGACCAATCTTGCTAAGATTTTAGAGAGGTGTGAGGACACTAACTTGGTTTTAAATTGGGAAAAGTGCCATTTTATGGTCACTGAGGGCATAGTGTTAGGTCATCGCATTTCTCGTGCAGGCATTGAAGTTGATCCAGCCAAAGTTTCCATCATTTCCAATCTCCCTCTTCCTAACTCGATCAAATCAGTTAGGAGCTTCTTAGGGCACGCCGGTTTTTACCGGAGATTCATTAAGGATTTCTCTAAAATTGCCAAGCCGCTCACTAATCTGCTTTGTAAAGAAAATCCTTTCTTAATAAATGAAGCGTGTGTCCAAGCCTTTGACACGCTCAAGAAGATGTTGGTTTCTGCACCGATAGTGCAACCACCCGATTGGTCACTGCCTTTCGAGGTAATGTGCGATGCTAGTGGTCTCGCCGTAGGCGCAGTTCTTGGACAACATAAGGATGGGAGACACTGCGTAATTCATTACGCAAGTCATGCCCTGAATGAAGCCCAAGTTAACTACACCACAACGGAGAAAGAGATGTATGCTGTAGTCTTCGCGTTTGACAAGTTCAGACAGTACCTGATAGGTACAAAGACCATAGTATACACCGATCATACATCATTGAGATACTTGTTTAGCAAACAAGATGCAAAACCTCGATTAATCAAGTGGGTACTTCTGTTGCAAGAATTCGATATCATAATAAAAGATAGGCGAGGTCGAGATAATGGTGCTGCTGACCACTTATCTCGATTAGATAATGATAAAAAGGAAAAAGCCGTCAATGAAGATTTCCCGGACGAACAGTTGTTCGCGTTGCATCTGCATAATCAAGCTTGTCCATGGTTTTCCGACATCGCTAACTTCTTGGCATGCGGAGTAACCCCACAGTTTTCGAACTATCATCAGAGGAATAAGTTCAAACGAGATGTATTAAGTTACTTCTGGGAAGAACCTTATCTCTTCAAACACTGCCCTGATTTAATAATCAGGCGATGTGTGACCGAGCATGAAGCTTATCAAATTGTCAGAAAATGCCATGAATCAGAATATGGAGGTCACCATGGTCCCGCTCGAACGGCCCACAAGGTCCTCGAATGTGGATTTTATTGGCCTCACATCTATGAGGATTGCAGGACATTTGTTAAGGGCTGTGACAGATGCCAAAGATTAGGAAACATCTCCAAGAGGGATGAGATGCCTCAAAAGGGGATTCTCACACTTGAGATCTTTGATGTATGGGGCATTGACTTCATGGGACCGTTTCCACCATCTGGTGGAAACTACTATATCTTGGTAGCTGTCGATTACGTATCCAAATGGGTCGAGGCTGTCGCATTACCAACCAATGATGGTAGCCAAGTCATCAAGTTCCTCAAGAACAACATTTTCAGTCGATTTGGCGTACCTAGGGTGGTGATATCTGATGGAGGAACACACTTTATTAATAAAGGTTTTGAAACATTAATGAGTAAAAATGGGATCCTCCATAAGATAGGCACGCCTTACCATCCCCAGACTAGTGGTCAAGTCGAAGTATCCAATCGCGAAATCAAACACATACTCGAAGCCACTGTCGGGATAACCCGTAAGGATTGGGCACGTAAGCTCAATGATGCTCTATGGGCATACCGCACAGCATATAAGACTCCCATCGGGATGTCTCCATATAGGCTGGTCTTCGGAAAAGCCTGTCATTTACCCGTAGAGCTAGAGCATAAAGCTTACTGGGCCGTTAAAACGCTTAACTTCGATCCGAAAGTTGCTCAGAGCAAACGTAAGTTGGACCTCAATGAAATTGAGGAAATACGAGCGCAAGCTTATGAAAGCTCTCGAATTTACAAGGAGTGGACCCAGAAGTTGCACGATCGCCGGATTAAACCTAAGTATTTTTATGTTGGTCAACATGTGTTATTGTTCAATACTAGGTTGAAGCTGTTCCCCGGAAAGCTCAAATCTAGATGGGAAGGACCACATGAAGTACTAGAGGTGTTAAAAAATGGAGCTGTCAGGATTCGAACTGGCAGGGGCGATATAGTGGTGAATGGACAACGATTAAAAGAGTACCTTGGACAGTTCGATCCGGAGAAAGAAAGCCAAGCAGTGGCAGACCCGGCTTACACTCAATAAGAAACAGCATTTAAAAACACAAAAATTTCAGTTTATAATCATATATATATATATAGTATATATTTACAATACTTATTTCATGACGAGCAAGTACCCAAAGATCAATTAAACATTTAGAGTACTAAGACTCTAAATGTGAGGATGTTGATATTTGGAGAAAATCTAATGCATTTCATTCATCTATCTTGCAGAAGTTCGGAACCCCCAAAAAGAGGAGCAGATAACAGTAACATGGAAAACCAGGTTCTTGGTTGGATTAGTTCTATAAATCTGAGAAAATGTTCTCGGGAATTGAAGAAATTCAATACCCGAAATAAAATTCACAGATAAAATGGAACTGACCCAACCTAATTTTATGCAAGTGGATTGTTTTAATTTTCAGCCCAGCATTTTGAATTTACTTGGACTGAGTTTATTCAGCCCAAATCAAATAAAATGGACTCAGGCCCACATCATACTCGGGCCCAGTCCAAGAAAATTTGAAAATTCAAAAATTCTTTGTCGCGGAAGGACCTTTGTCGCGATGTCATACATCGCGACCAGGCCCTGTTCCGCGACAAACTCCCTTTTCCTTCTTAACCATTCTCCGGTAATTGTCGCGATGCACCTTGTCGCGGAGCATGACTCCGCGACCAAGCCCTGCTCCGCGACATGATCTGCGTTGACCTTGTCTCCATACTGAGCTTTGTCGCGGTAGCCTTGTCGCGGAGCATGAGCATGACTCCGCGACCAACCCTCAACTCCGCGACCTCTCTGATGTCGCTATGCCTTGTCGCGGAACCTGGTTCCGCGACAAAGTCTCGGATTCCGCGACAAAAGCTCAAGTATTTGTACCCCCCCACCCCCTCCAGTTTCTTTTCACCTTCTCCTGTCATTTCAACTTCCCCCAACTTCTTCATCTTCTTTTCCCCCATTTTTCTCTCATCCGAACGAACACCACGTGTTCTTCGCACTCTTGCACTCCACTTCCAAGGGGAAACTATGGACCGATTTCATGGACTCCTCCCAAACCTTGGACCCGTGCCTAGACCCGAGCCAAGGAGGAGAGGGTAAACCCTGTTTTCGCCATGTTCATAGCACCCATTCGGACCCTTTATTTTGTTTTCTTTATTTTGTTGTGTTCTTGGTGTGGTGTGGTTAATGTGTGCATTTAACTTTAGAATTTTTGGAAGTGCTCTCGGTTATGAGCACTATTTTAAAACGTTGAGACCTCATTTTGAAACTGCTAATGGCGTTAAAACTGGTAAAGGTTTACAGATTTTTGAAGGTTTAAAACTGGAAAGAACAAACTGATGAACATTGGGATATTGTTTTGAATATCTTGATGTTATTGGTTTGATTGATCTTGATGTGATGTGCACAGTGTGAGTTGGTGTAAATAAAAGAGGTAAGATCTTTTTGGGCACATTTGTTCCCATGTTAGAAATCTCATGGGAATAAATGTTTGTTTGTTTATGGAAACATAGTACAAACACCCAATAGGAAGCTTCCACTTTTAATAAAAGCAACTTTTAGAAAAAGACAAAAAGAGTTATTTTTGTTTAATGTTTGACTTGAGTCTTTTGTTCCCAATGGAACACTAGTGTGAGTAAGATAGCAGTATTTTTGTCACCCAACTGCTATCCTTTTCAAAAATCCAAAATGGGACCACTCACATCCCACTTTTGTTAAATAAAACAAGTCAACCATTTTTAAAATTAAAAACAGTGTTTGCAAATTTTTGGATGCTTTAACTGTCCAAACAGTCCAAGCTATCCAGAAATAGCAGATCCATTTCCGCCACGTCTCCATTGCACAGTCCAATATTCGTGCATTCCATTTCCATCTATCCATCTCATTCCACTTCCAACAAGTGTCTCGGACTTGTTTAATAAAACTGAAAACTTTTGGGCCCTATGGCCCATGAAAAAGATTTTAGGCCCAATGGCCAATTTTATTTTATTTTGGGCTCTTTAGCCCATTTAAAACCAAATATTATTTACATGTGCTTTAAATTAAAATTCAAGTCAGAAATTTAATAATCTCACATCTAGAGCAAAGCTCTAAATGTGAGGATGTTGGTTTCTGAACTTGAATAATTTCTGAAAATTGCATAAAAATTGGATTCATCACTTCTTATCTTTTCAGGGGTAATCCTCCCATTCCAAACCCTGCTCCAGAAGGAACCAAGCTGCTGGACCTACCGCTCGAACTCCTTGGTGAGATTCTCTCCCGGATAGGAGAAGATGAAATCAAGGATGTGTTTACTGCACAACGTGTATGCAAGAAGCTCAGGGATGCTGGAAACCTTACTATCGTGTACAAGCGATGCGAGGTTAACACCTCCACTGTGAAGCAATGGCAAGTAAGGATCCGTCGGCAGAAGGAGAGATTCCTGCGAATATGCACAACGGCAGGAAACTTCAATCTTCAGCTCATCCCAGCACTCAGGGCATTTGCAGAGGGGAATGAGGAGCGCGCTTGTGAATTGCTACGCCCGGGACTTGAGGACAACCATAAGACGTCAATCTTCACCCGCGGATTTGATGCTTATGAGTAAGACGGATGAAAGCCAAGTTGAGCAGGGGATCAGAATGATCGACAGGATGGTGACAGATCGATCAGTTTTTCGGTACACTTCCACCAACGTCCTCGCTTGGATAACAGACCACCCAGACAACCCACAACTGTGGGCAGGCCAAGGAGTCAGAGTCTACTGCCCGAGATGGCATGCACCTCTGAGAAACCGCGATTGGTGCCTGCGTTGTGAGCTTTCCAGCTGTGTCCTCTGGCTCCGATACATGCCCTGAAGAAGGAAGGAAGAATCCTAGTTCCACTTTACCTTGCTTTATTTCATTTCCATTTTAGTAGTAGTAATCCGCAGGGGTATCCTCCTTTTGTGTGTGCAGGGTCGTATTAACTGCACGAGAATCCCTTGCCTCGGTTGTATTTATTTGCTTTCCCTAAATTGGAACTCAGTTTTTGAGACCACTGAACAATTCTTTACTGCTTTTCTTTGAAAAGATGTCTGCACAGTCCGAGATGAATAAGTGACTGTCAGACCAAAAATATGCTGTTGACATACTCAGTATGTCAGCAGTGCCTCTTTACTGCTTTCAATTAAATAACCAGCAAAATATGCATAAACTTGCTCTAAATTCACAGGTTGAATTTAGGCTTATGATTAAATTTTCAGACTTTCAAATTGGGATAATATAATTGAGAACATGCATGACATGAATTCCTGAGGTTTTGAGCTATAAAAATTTAATGATGCGATCAGCTTATTGGGTAATAAATCTGCATGTTAGAGATTTCGATTGAATAAATTGTTAGAATTAAGCTTTGATTAAATTTGAGAATATTGTATGACATGTATCAACCCAACCTTGTGAGATTTGAGCCATGAGTCACTTTTACTCATTCATTTTTCTTTGATGTGTGAATCATTTTGATTAAAGGAAACTAGAACTTGCAATTGGGACCGATCCAAGACCATGCCATATTCCCGAAATCGAGCATATGATCGAGGCACTTAGAAAAACCCAAATTTTTGGCCTTCGTTTGAAATCCAAACCCAAAAATATTTCCCTTTAGGATTAACCACTTTGAGCCTATAAGCCTAATTTTTCTTTGAAGCCCTCTTTATTATTCCTAGCCTTCCGAAAAGACCAAGAAATTCAAACCCAAGTGTGTAAGGATGAATTCTATCAAGGCATTACAATTTTTTTGATCATCAATGAAAACTATAAATCGGTATTCTATAAACCGATTCAAAAAAAAAAAAAAAAGTTGAATTTCATTCAACATCAATAAATTGCGAATGACAAGCAATTAGACAATAGTCTAATGTCATGCAAAAAAAAACCAAAAAGAGAGAAACATTGATGATCATAAATTTTAAATAAAAATGCCAAGTCATGATGGAATTAATTCTTGCCACTTCTTAGCCCAATAATTCCCTTTTCCCACCTAATGTTACAACCGTATGCCCCGTTATAACCCTCGAATAAGACCTCGTGATCTCGATTTAAAGAAATGAGCCGGTGGCGAGTTGGCCTGATTGCAAGCTTATGGGATAATTTAATTAAATGTGATTTTGAGCGTTCCTGATTAAACCCCAATTGAGAGTGAGTGAATTTTTCCGATTCTCTTATATGTGAGGCTTTGTCTTATTACACATGTTCATGTCATCCTCTAATTCTCATCCCTGATCTTTGCATTTTTCAAACATGATATTCATGAAAGGTTGATAATAATGTTTGATTTGTAGGCCCGATGTAGTGAGCAAGTATCATTTCATTAAACACTGCAATCAAGGGAATTCAATACTTGTAATTTTCGATTGTCTTATCCCAATCCAAAAAGGATGTGATTTATGAAGCCACGAAAATGAATTGAATATGTAGAGTCCGTGTTCTTACGAACATTGACTCTGACTGCTCGGGGACGATCAGTATTAAATGTGAGGATGTTGATAATGGCCAAAAATGACCATTATTTTCAATCCATTTCCGTGTCTTAAACGGGCATTTGATCGCATCCTGGTCTTACATTAAGTAAGAAAGCAGTCGAATTGGACTAATTTATGCATAATTGTAAAAATAATAAGCTGGTGTGAAAAAGACATAAATATGTAATTTTATTACATATTTAAGTTAGAAAAATCCAAAAACATGAGAAAAAGAAAAGGAAACAAAAAGATGGGAAAAAGATAGAAAAGCCCACAAAAAGAATATTTTCGGCCCATCTGGCCCAATCCAGCAGGCCCAGGAAGACCTTTCGCGGAAGCCCCTTGGCGCGATGCAGTGTTCCGCGACAAAGGCATGTTCCGCGACCAAGTGGCCCAAATGAAGAGGAGACCAGCCAAGCCCCTTGGCGCGATGACCTTTGTCGCGATGCAATGTTCCGCGACAAAGGCATGTTCCGCGACCAAGATGCACAAATAGAGACACAAGACCCAGTCGAGAAGCCTTGCCACATGCAGTGTGTTCCGCGACCAACTTGATGCTCCGAGACAAAGCTGTGATGTGTGTGATGTCTTAAGACACAATGGGCTAGAATCAAGGCCCATGGGCTTAGGGTTACACTTCTATAAATATGAGGTGTCTCCCATGAGCTAAGTGGGTTGGCCAGTAGAGAGATTGAAATTGTTGTAGAGCTCTTGCAGGCAAGCTTAGGAGTTCTTCCTTAGGTAGAGTAGTTTAGGTTTATTTTAATGTATTATTTAATTTTTGCTCTTAGTTTAGCCTAGTTTAGTGTTTTACTGTTCACAGTTGCTTAGATAGTCATTTTTATACCATGTTTTGGTTTCTAAACTCTTGTTTTAGGGTTTGTAATACCCAAATCATGGGTATTAACAATACCTCTTCAATAATATGGGAAAACATTCATCATTTGTGTCCCAAATCATGAAATGGGTCTCACACCCCATGGATTTATGCTTTCTTTTTCATTTTGGGGTCATTTGACCCCCATTTTGTTATTTTTATGTTTACTGTTGGCATATTATGGATAATGTTGTGTGGATGTGTGATTAAACCCTAGATTAGGACTCCTGCCTTATTTTAATATTCTGCCCTTCCTTGTTATTTTTGTTTAAGCATGCTCTTCTTTATTTTGAATGTTTCTTGCTTATTTTTAGCTTAGAATAGCTTTTTGATCTGAAATAGGGTGAGATCACGCTGTTTGCATGCCACTGTTCATTTCTGCTTTTTCTGACTTTTGTCCTGAACCACCTTGGGCGCCAACCGCCTTCTGGCGCGGAACCACGTTCCGCGACAAAATGGCTGTTCCGCGACAAAGGTGTTTCAAGACACTTGTCTCCATAATTTAAAACCCTTTGTCGCGGAATACCTTGTCGCGGAGCCACGTTCCGCGACAAAACTGTCCATGCATAGCGACAAAGGAGCCAAACTCTTGCATTTTGTCTTCATGGCTTCTTGTCGCGGAATCATCTTGTCGCGGAGCCACGTTCCGCGACAAAATCCCATTCTGAGACAGAAAAATTATGCCATGTTCCTTGATCGTTGAACACCTTGTCGCGGAACACCCTGTCGCGGAACCACGTTCCGCGACAAAATTTCCATGCATAGCGACAAGGGTTCAAATGCTTTAGGAATTTTCTGAAAACACTTTGTCGCGATGTCACCCCTGTCGCGGAACCACGTTCCGCGACAAAATCCTGCATAGCGACAAAGAGGCGTTATGCTGCCAAAAATTCTAAAAACCTGTCGGGATGTCCATGTCGCGGACCTCGGTCCGCGACAAAATTTATGATATCGCGACAAGGGTTCCTCTCCCTCTATTTAATCTCAAACAAACTTCATTCTCTCCCTATTTTATATTGCAACACTCACATCATAGCCCCACGGGTTAGGATGTAACATTCTGGAATTGCAATATAGGGTGTTATGCTGCCCAAATTTTGATTCTCCATTTGCATCACTTAACTGATTGAACTCTTGACTCATTAATGATTAAATATTGAGATTAGCAATAATCAAACTTCAATAATCATCATGACTAAAGGACCTTTGTTCAATTGCCATTAAAACATTCTTGTATAAACAAAATCTCGATGGCTTAAACAGATAATCTGGACTGTAATTAATTATGGTAGGAAGGATTATTTAAGACCATCAATTGTGGACCCAATCCACAACCTTGCATGAGAAACCAATGTCTCTCATACAAGGGCTCTTCTTTTGTTTCTTATTTATTTTGTCTTTGTGTGTTGTGTGGAACCATTAGTAAAGAATACATCAGACTAATGTTGGCGGGTACTCCCTCATGGATAACTAGCTCGTATTCTGGGTATTAGTTACTAATTGTTATTTTGCATGGTCTGGATGGCTGTCAGTGGAAGCCTTGGCGGTTCGCCCATCCGGGGTTATAATAGCTGCTCGGCTGACTCCCATCCAGATACAGTTTTATTTTTATTATCTTAATCTCTAAACCTGAATCCCAATCCGTACTGGGAGTCAGTTGGCATCAGTCAATGCCAACTGATGATCATTATAGAAGGGAAGCATGTAGGTTTTTATCCGAATTCACAGACAGTGGAGGCCCAACTGGTGTTGACACCACCATTATAGGGTCTAAGCTGTCTAAATTCGCTCCATCCGAGTGATTGGGAAATTGGACAGTAGATGTTTACAGTCCACCTGATTACTCTGCCATTACTTTGGTCCCTTGACCACTTCATTCTGTGTTTCACCTTCTGTCTAGACCCGCATCTATATTTTGGGTCAATTAATTTTACACTTCCATATATCTTTATGCATGATAATATTATATACTATGGTGGTCTGTACTTATTTTGGGATCCTTCCCTTGGACAATAGAAGTCTAGATCTTAAACAGATATTGCTTTATAAATTTCCAACAAAAACCTCTTTATAAAATCTGGATCTGAGTAAGGGATAAATTCTTCAGTTATGACTAATTCATATTCTGTCAAGGGTTGTATTTTGGGAGATTAAGAAGCAGATTCAGCGATTAGGTCTCGCCTAGACTGAAAGGGTCTGTGTTTTAACTGAGAGTCTAGTACCTGACAGGGAATGATTTTCAAATCCATTATTTTCCAAAATTGCTGGTTGATGGAAACGTAAGATTAAGTGCTACACCGAGATGGGGTCCACTTGGATTCAAATACAGTGTAGTAAATAATCTTAGAGGAACATCATCCAGGCCTTGGTTATTTTCTAAGATAGGGTTGAGTTTTCTTTCAACTGCTATCCTCTTCTGCCAAAGCCTATTTTTGAGTCCTGAGTGAGTGCATCCGGAACGAACTAATTTATTAGTTCATTTCATTAGTTTGTATCTCATAATCACCCGGAAGGAAGTGAACACACTAGTAGTTCACTGAGAGCCGGGAATTCTTGATCCATACTCCTTCATTCTGATGGGGAGCTGTCTTTTACTACCAGGGTCAGACTTTCAAAAACCTCCGAGTGATAGGATTTTAAATGCTTTCTTTACCGCTTTCTTTTAACCGCTTTCATTAGAGGTCACTCGGTTGTATTGAGAGTTGTGTAACTGCTACTAGGATTGACAGTTAAGGGATAGTTTAGGGCTTGATTCAAATCTTTGGGTGTGACATGGGAGAATGATAGTGGTACTTGGCATTTCAATAAATGATGTGTCGGGTGTTGCTTTTCCACCACAGATGAAGTAACACACCCAGGCCAGGGCAGTTACGAATCTATGGTATCTTAGAATTTGCGGTCTTAAGAACATGTAAACTCATATTGCAAGTACCTGTCTGTTAAAGGGAAAGCCTTATTGAGAGCATGAGAATTAGCTATCTGATAGAATTATCCCAAACAAAGATCTGCGTATGAAAATGGAAGTTTAATATTGCTGTATCTCACTCTTGTCCAATTTTCATTCTTTTCTTCCTGTCCTTTCTGTCTACATTGTGACTCAACTTCACGGTTGGCACAATGCACCTTTTCCCTGCTTTCATAGATAATGTTTACTGCATTCCTAGAATAATTCTTATCCGCTTTCTAGAATAGATTTATTTGCTTTATAGATTAATTTAACTGCTTTCGAGATCTAGTTTAAATTCCCGTTAGTAGATATTAATCATCTTTCAAACCTATTGAGCAATACGAATGGAAAATCTAGTAAAACGACGTGGGACCTGCTTCTATCGCACATCCTCCAGTGAACGATCCGGTCTTACTATAAATTACTGCAATTTTTGACACCGTGCGCTTTCGGGGGCACAGTTTCTTAACTACGAGCAATAAAAACATGACTGCGTATAAATATATCCCTAATCACAACACCGCCATCATAAATTGGTTTCATTAAATAAAACCTAAGCCAGGATCACGAATTTTCGGAAAATACTCATGTAGTGGGAATTAGTCAAAAGTTTCATGGCAGGAAATCTTATGGCAAGAATTGATGAGAAGTATCATGGCATATTTGCCGGGGATCCTCAGTGTGACAGGCTGAAGGTCAACCTATCCCGGCTATGCCATGAGATTTGTCAACATTTCATGACAGAGAGGACCACAGCGCCATTTGAAACCAAAGCACCATACTTGAGTAATAAAAAGACTAATAATCTTGATGTATCCCTAAACCCTTTCCCGTGAATCATAACTCTTTTCATTTAATAAATCTGACCTGGTATATTTTAGAAAAAGCTCGTGTTAACGAAACTTGTCAAAAGTTTCAAATGCCACATGCCTTCACTTGGACAGTTGGCTTGATACTTCCTGTGGCCATCTTACGAACAAAGCTTGTCAACTCTGAAAGTTGTTGCTGCATTGTTTGCATTGAAGAATCACCACTTGGCATATGGGTTGGCATTGCATCCCTTGTGCCAAACTGTTGAGTATTCTTTGCCATTCGATCAATCAACTCCCAGGCTTGTGTTGGGGTTTTGTTCACCAAAGCTCCTCCACTTGCAGCATCAATAATGTTCCTGTCCATCAACAACAGACCATCATAGAAGTATTGAATTAACAATTGGGGTGGGATTTGATGTTGAGGACATTTAATTATAAGCCTATTAAACCGCTCCCAATATTCATGGAGCGTTTCACCTAATTGCTGTTTGATGCCACATATTTCCTTCCTCAAATTTGCAGCTCTTGAGGCTGGGAAATACTTCTCCAAGAATTTCCTTTTCATGTCTGTCCAAGTTGTAATGCTACCTGCTGGAAGATAATAGAGCCAATCTTTTACACTCCCCTTCAAAGAGAATGGAAATGCCCTCAATTTGATTTGTTCATCTGTAACTCCAGGGGGCTTCGTGCTTGAACATACTACATCAAATTCCTGGAGATGCTTGTGAGGCTCTTCACCTGCATGACCATTAAATTCAGGCAACAAATGAATCAATCCAGATTTTAATTCAAAGGGAGTTTCATCATCAATTGTAGGAAATGTAATGCATAAGGGCTGCTGTGTCAAGTCAGGAGCAGCCAACTCCCTCAATGTGCGGTTATCTTCAGCCATGACAATGTTTTTCTCTTCTAAAGATTCTGTATCACTTCCTTCACCACTTGAACTAGAAGTGTCTAGCTCTGTAGCCAATGATAAACCAGAAGTTGATGTAGAAACTTTAGATTCTTTTCTTAACTTGGCTTCCCTTGTCAATCTACGAGCTGTCTTCTCAATCTCTGGATCAAATATCAACTCACCTGTACGAGAAGAATGAGGCATAAACAAGGAAAATAACAATTAAAAACTAAAATATCACAGAATGTAGTGGTTGAATGCCAATCCCCGGCAACGGCGCCAAAAATTTGACAGCTTGTCGTATAGCTGCAAAAGATAATTTAATTCCTGTGTCACCAAGCACAAAATAATTATAGTATAGTAGTGACAAGGGTCGAGACCTCAGGGATTGGAATACCACATTCTCATAATATATACAATATTTAAAAGGGGGGTTTTTGTATTTTGAGAACAAGAAAATGATAACAAGAACTAAAAACTAAGTAATTCTACAAACTATGAAAATGATAAGTGAGATCAATAACATAAATTTAAAATAAAGTATTGGAATTAAAAACCTCTAGTTCAAAGATTGATTTGGAATGGCATTTGGGTAAGATCATCGATGCATAAACATTGTGCTAATTGATAAACCAGTTATAGTTGTCAGGTCCGGTTAGACAACCAACTTTTCCTTTCAGTTTAGACAATTAAGGTACGCCCGTTAATTGCCCCTAATCAAACTCACACTTCTAGGTACGCCCGTAGAAGATGTTGTCCAATTGCACTATAATCTAGAAAAGCCTGATTCAAACCAATTACTACCTACGCGGAGTAATTCCCAATTTGATTATACAATTCCCCAGGAAGGAACTAATCAACCCGGTTACCACCTATTCAATTCAAGTACAATTACGGATACCCAAATTGAATTGGCAATCAATTATCAAACTAGACAAATATTTGGGCCCTAAAGATTCATCCAATTCAACAATAGTAAACCCTATGCATAGAAATTGTATAAATACCAAAAGCACAATAGTTTTATAGCCAAAAATGCATCATCTCACAAAACCCCAAAGCCATTCTTCACCAAATCCCTAAACTAGAGAAAGACAAAGTCTACTCAAAATCCATGGAAAAGAAAAGAGAATAAGAGATTACAACCAATTCCAAGGTTTTGAGAATAGAAGAGGAAGAATATCTGCTCCAAAAAATTGCTTCTGCTTCGATCTCCTTCTCTCCCCCTCCTCAACGTTTCCTCCTCCTTTTTCTCCAAAAGTGTATTCTAAGTTTAGTAAAAATGAAAAGTGAAGTGTGCGAAAGGAATCTTTCCCCTTTTCTACCGTCCAAACTTACTTTCTTTTCCATGTTCCTTCTTGACTTGTGTAATGTGCTGGGCTGGTTATGGGCTTGGGCTTTGGCCCATGTGTTTTCAATTTCAGCTTCCTCCTCATTAGCTAGTCATGGCCATGACTAGTAAAGTCATGCCAAGCTGCCATCTTCATTCTTTTCTTCTCTTTGCTCTATTTTTCCACTTTCCATGCCTTTCTCCTACAACCAACAAAACAAACATAACAAGAGTAAAGTGCTACCAAGACCACCTAAAAAATATCCACAATATATATCATTATCAAGCATAAAATTCACACTATCAAATAACATAATATAAACCTTTTTTTGTGTTCAATAAAGTAAATAGCTGACCATTTTCAACAACCAACAAATGTCCAATCTCTCATGTGAGCAAATAATAAAATCATATTGAAAAGGTAATATTTGTCACAGATATGTCAACTGGGAATATAAACGTCATGCAGAATTTGAGAAAAAAATATTAACTCGGAGAATCAAAATGAAAATTCAACCAAATAAGTAAGAACACATAGTAGTGAACAAAAATAAAAATGAACAAAATCTCTTGTAGCAAAATTAAAATTTATTTTGGAATCACAAACAAGACTTCACAAGAAATATTAATTTGTAATAACTTCAGCATCCTATTATTTAAATTCAAAGAAACACAAAGCCTATTCAACATTTAAAGGTAAAACTTGTATCATAGTGATGATTACAGGAAGAAAAGGATTTTGTATCATCTTCACCTGTTCGAAAATATACGAATAGAAATTAGAAGTAATCTATAGACTGAGGAAATATGTAAGCATTTAAAAAATAACATAAGAGATTTGAATGAAACTGCTCAGCACCGTGAATGGAAATCCCTGACGAACCCGGTCAGACAACAACAGTGTAGCTTCCCAAGCTTCAAGTGATAATCTAGTGGGGAAATCCCACAAAATTGAATTAAGAAATAATGTTCATATCAAGTTTTAGATGAAAAGAAGGTGTACATGATAACACTTATCTGAAATAACCTCACCACTTCAATTGTCATTTCAATGTGCAAGAAAACTCCTAAGAAAATCAACCCATTTACACAACAGTAACCTATCAGACAACCCAAATGTAATTTCATGCAAGAAATTAATCCAGCAGGAACATTGTATGTGATATCTCCAAAAAACGATAGTCTTTAACATTATTCAATGACGGGATTCATCAAATACAGAAACAATGAATCAGCTAAAGAAGTAAAGTTGATGAACTAAAGGAAGCAATTAATTATAGCAAAAACATGAGGGATACACTACACAGAAAAAGGAAGCAGTGCCAGTTATTTCATCGAAAAGTTTCCCAATCGAACTAAATCCACGGCTGAAATTTATAAAATTCCAAACAAAATTCACAGTTGGGAACACTCAGCAAATTTTCCAAACAAAATTCCAAACGCAAATTTTCACATTCAATAGAAAAATAAACGCGCAACCTAATTTTTTATCCCGAAACAATAGAAAAATGCGAAAAGTACATTTTTTGTGCAACTTATTCCCGTCTAGTTGAAGCTCCTGAGGATTTTTCAATTTACCAAGTTCTGAAGGTAACCTGCCGGTTAGTCCATTTGATTGAAGATTACAGCGAAAAAGGAAAGAAACAATGATAAGAAAATGGAAGAGGAAAACCAACAACAGACGAAGTAGCGGAGGAAACCCGTTCAATGAATAGGGGCCCGGACGGTGGCGCCTGGAAGCAGGCGGCACAGTTAGCCACAGGCACGCACAGCGGCGGCATTACGGTGAGTGCGGCGCTTGGCGATTCGCACCGACAGAGGAAGCAACAGAGATGGGGAGTCAGGGAGCGATGGCCAGAAACCTGGAAACTTTAGGGCTTCAGAAGCAAATGACTGCGGCGGCTGTCAAATCAGCCCGCGAAGATTCGATTTCTTCGACGGCTTGGCCTAATCACCCTGCGAAGACAAGCAAGAGGGGAGCAGGGTTGCACGCCATTATACAATTTAATCGGTGAGAGGACGGCGATTAGGGTTAGAAAAGGGAAGATGGAGGACGGGTTAGGGCAAAATCAGAAGGAGGAAATAGGGAGCAGCTCTTGGAGGGGATGCGCGGAGAGAGCGACGGGAAAGCAGGGTTGGGCGGCGCCGCTTGGATGCTGAGGAGGGAGTATTGGAGACGGAGACGAGTTGGAAGGAGAGAGGACGGAGTCGAGGGAAGGTTTGTAGGGATGGAGACTCAAGGGAGGTGGTGGGTCGGGCAGGTCGAGATGGAAGGCAGAACACGACAAATCCTACTGTTCATTGAACAGTACTTGGTAAGGTATTTATATATTATAGATATCAGTGCTTGACTTGAATTGTGATCTTGACATGTAACCTTTGCTATTGTTGTGGAAATAGGGTTAGTTTCCACCAAAATTATACCGAATAGTAGAGCTATAAATTAAACAATAAAGAGAACACCAAGATTTAATGAGGTTCGGCACAAATTTGCCTACGTACTCCGGGTCCCACTGAATAATTATTTCACTATGAGGGAGAAATATTACAAAAGGGTTTTGAAAATAATTTCCTGACAGACAAAACCCACCCGACAAGAATGACTTACAAAAGCCTAAAAAACTAGACTCTCTCTCACAAAGATTTGCAGCACAAGAAATATCTTGCACTGCTTTGCTCTTTCTGCTTTGTTGGGGTGTACACATCTGCAAATAAGGAGCCTATATTTATAGGCATTAGGAGCCCACAATTATGAGGCCAATTTCACACATTATATGCACGTTCCCATTTATTTGTTAACAAACTCGTCCACCACATTAATGAGCTTAACTACTGTACAAAAAGTGGGATGACCACTGTTCAAATCTCCACCTTGGTGCATCCTAATTTTCAATCACAGTATCTCCTTCAAGGTTCTCTCATCACGAAATTCGGCAGGACCTCCAAATGCGCTTTTCAGAGCCAACTTCAAACTCTTGAAACATTTATCAAGTTCAAACAATGTTTGAACTTGATACCTGTTACAACCTTCATCAACATGTTTGCAGGATTCTCGGTGGTCTTGATCTTTTGTACCTTGACTCCACCTTCTTCAATTATTTCCCGCACAAAATGGTACCGTACGTCGATGTGCTTGGCTCTAGCATACCTGGTTCTTTGCTAGATGAATGGCACTTTGACTGTCACAAAACACTATGATGTGTTTCTGACCAACTCCCAAGTCATCCAACAATCCTTGTAACGGCCATGTATTCTGCCTCCGTTGTTGACAAAGCAACGGTTGACTGTAAGGTAGACTTCCAACTAACTGGTGTGTTTGCAAGAGTAAATACGTATCTAGTAGTTGATCGACGTTTATCCAGATCTCCTGCAAAGTCTGAATCACAGTAACCAACTATATGTTGACCAGTAACATTAGTCTTCTCAAATATCAATCCAATATCTAAGGTTTTCAAGATATACCTTAGAATCCATTTCACAGCTTGGCAATGATCTTTACCAGGATCATGCATGTACCTGCTCACTACTCCAACTGCATGTGAAATTTCAGGCCTTGTACACACCATTGCATACATCAAGCTACCCACCGCATTTGAATAAGGAACCTTTGACATGTATTCTCGTTCCTCTTTCGTCTTCGGGCATTGTGAGACACTAAGTTTGAAATGAGGAGCAAACGGTGTACTTACAGGTTTGGTTTTGTTTGTCATGCCAAACCGCTGCAATACTTTCTTCAGATATTGCTTCTGAGTCAAACTCAGAGTGCCCATCTTCCAGTCTCTCGTTATTTCCATACCGAGAATTTTCTTAGCTTCACCGAGATCTTTCATTTCGAACTCCTTGCTGAGTTGGGACTTCAACCTGTTTACCTCTCCTCTATGTTTCAAAGAAATTAACTTGTCATCTACATATAGAAGAAGATAAATAAAAGATCCATCATGTAGCTTACGAAAATATACGCAATGATCAAAACTGCTCCTGGTGTACTTCTGGCCAATCATAAATTGATCAAATCGCTTATACCATTGCCTTGGTGATTGTTTCAATCCATAAAGCGATTTGTTCAACTTGCAAACCCAATCTTCTTTTCCAGCAACTTCAAATCCTTCTGGTTGGGTCATGTAGATTTCCTCCTCCAAATCACCATGTAAGAATGCCGTCTTTACATCCATTTGAACTAGTTCCAAATCAAGTTGCGCTACCAAGGCCAACAAAATACGAATAGAGGAATGTTTTACAACAGGGGAAAATACCTCATTGTAGTCAATTCCCTCCTTTTGAGCATAACCTTTAGCTACCAATGTTGCCATGTAGCGAACGTCATTCTTTTCTGGAAATCCCTCTTTCTGAGCATAGACTCACTTGCAACCAATTGCCTTCTTTCCCTCTGGGAGTTTAGCTAGCTTCCACGTGTGATTTGCTTCAAGGGAATGCATTTCCTCGTCCATGGCTTTCTTCCACTTTTCTTTTTCCGGACTAATTTTTGCATCAAGAAAAGTCTGTGGTATACCTTCTTCAATAACAGGAAGTGCATAGGCCAACATGTTTTCGAATCGAGCAGGTCTCCGAGTTTCTCTTCTTGGCCTCCTAATTGCAATTGGTAAGTCTTGTTGCTCCTGAGGTTCTTGGGTTAAAACCTCTCTGGGCTCTTCTTCGGTACTTGTACCATCATCTTATATTGGTTGACCATCCACCTCTCTGGTTGTAGATGTCTGAAACTCCACCTGTTGAGGATAATGTTCCACCTGCTGGGGAGTACTATCCGGCTGCTGCTTGGCTACCTTCTTCAATATTATCGATTCGTTGAAGGTAACATCTCTGCTAAAGATCACATTTTTCATCTCCGGGCACCATAGGCGATTTCCTTTTACTCCAGAAGATATCCCCACAAAAACAACTTTTCTCGCCCTCCAATCCAGCTTTGATTCTTTCACGTGATAATAAGCAGCGGAACCGAACACACGTAAAGAATCATAATCATTTGCAGGTTTGCCAAACCATGCCTCCAAAGGTGTCTCGCCTTTAAGTGCAGTTGATGGTAGTCAATTGATTAGATGGCTCGCATATGTCACTGCTTCTGCCCAGAACTGCTTGCCCAAATTAGCATTGGACAACATACACCGAACTTTCTCCAACAAGGTTCGGTTCATCCGTTCAGCCACCCCATTTTGTTGTGGCGTGTCCCGCACAGTGAAATGTCGGGAAATACCTTCTTGCACAAATCGAAAAAAGGGTCATTTCGATATTTCGTGCCGTTATCAGATCGAAGCACTTTAATCTTCCTCCCAGTCTGGTTCTCCATCATTTTCTTCCAATCGAGGAATTTCCCGAATGCTTCATTTTTTGTTCGCATGGGATACACCGATACTCTCCGGGAAAAATCATCAACAAACGTTACAAAATAGTGGTTTCCTCCCAGAGAAGTCGTCTTGGTAGGTCCCCACACATCTGAGTGAATGTAATCCATAATGCCTTTAGTATTATGGATTGATGTTCCGAACTTCACCCGTGTTTGCTTTCCCAGAACACCCATTGCTTGCAAAATTCAAGTTTGCAAGTCTTTGCACCCTTTAATAATCCTTGCTTTGCCAGAGTCTGCAAGGATTTTTCCCCAGCATGCCCAAGCCTCATATGTCATAGCTTGGTCATCTCTTCTTCTTTGTTTGCTTCTGATATTGCTGCTGCAATGCCAATCACTGTATTACCCTGGAAGTGGTATAAGTTATTTTTCCTTATACTTTTCATGACAACAAGTGCTCCCGAGATCACTTTCATAATCCCATTCTGAATGCTGATGGAGTGGCCTTTAGCTTCAAAGACTCCCACAGATATGAGATTCTTAGTAAATTTCGGTATGTACCGAACTTCCGTCAGCACCTTGGTTGTTCCATCATGGTTCTTCAGATATACTGAGCCAACTCCAGCTATCTGGCAATATCCGCTGTTGGCTAGGTAGACAACTCCACCGTCAACACTTTCAAAGTTGACAAACCACTCCTTCCTGGAACACATGTGGAATGAGCATCCTGAGTCTAGCAACCAGTCGTCAGTGCGCGTTACCGATGAGACACAAGTTAAAGAATACTCTGTCTCATCACTATCAGCAACACAAGCTTCTGCTACCGCTTTCCCCTTTTTCTTTTGCAGCTTAGGACAATCTTTCTTCCAATGTCATTTCTCATGACAAAAGATACATTCATCTTTTGACACTCTGCCTCTTGACTGGGATCTGCCTCTTCTGTCCGGCTTGTACTTGTGGCTACGGCCCCGAACAGTATGAGCTTCACCAGTCGAACTCATGTGTTCTAACTTATCATTCTTTCTGATATCGTTAGAATATAAGGCAGTGGTAACTTCTTTAAAGGAAATTGTTTCCTTTCCAGTCAGCATACTAACAATTATATACTCGTATTTATCGGGGAGCGAAGCTAACAGTATCAGCGCCTTGTCAACGTCATCTATCTTCTCGTCGAGATTCAACAAATCGGTGAACAAAGAATCGAATCTTGTTATGTGCTCACTCATCGTGGTACCGGGCAAATACTGGAATCGATACAGCTTCGTCTTCATGTAGAGCTTGTTCTCCGTGCTCTTTTTAATGAATTTATCCTCCAGTTCTTTCCACAGTCTGTGCGCCATCGTCTCTCTCATAAGCGGATTCTTCTGCTCCTTTGAGAGACATAGCCGAATTGTACCACACGCAAGGCGGTTGATCCTCGTCCAGTCTTTATCATCAACACCATCTGGTTTGGTTACTTCAAGTGCCCCATCCAGCTCCTGCTGGTACAAGATGTCCAACACCTCGCACTGCCACATACCAAAATTATTGGTACCGTCGAATTTTTCGACATCAAATTTGGCATTTGAAACCATCGTTCGTGATGACGATGTCACCAACGGCTTCGAATTTGAAGTTGACGTTTCACCGGACCTATCCGCCATTTCTGCTTCAAAGTTTAATTAATAGCTCACAAACGGTAGCTCAACCGAGATGCGTTTCTGATGTGGAAGATCAGCTTAGCTGCGACCACAGAGCATACTATGCAACAAGGCTCTGATACCAATTGTTGTAGAAATCGGGTTAGTTTCCACCAAAATTATACCTGAATAATAGAGCTATAAATTAAACAATAAAGAGAACACCAAGATTTAATGAGGTTCGGCACAAATTTGCCTACGTACTCTGGGTTCCACCGAATAATTTATTCACTATGAGGGAGAAATATTACAAAAGGGTTTTGAAAATAATTTCCTGACAGAAAAAACCCACCCGACAAGAATGACTTACAAAAGCCTAAAAAACTAGACTCTCTCTCACAAAGATTTGCAGCACAAGAAATATCTTGCACTGCTTTGCTCTTTCTGCTTTGTTGGGGTGTACACGTCTGCAAATGAGGAACCTATATTTATAGGCATTAGCAGCCCACAATTATGAGGCCAATTTC
>JAOANR010000005.1:6012760-6282893 GCA_030278955.1 Hygrophila difformis | reverse complement strand
GTTTACGCCAAGGGGACCCTATCTCCCCTTATTTATTTTTATTGGTCATGGACAAGCTGTCCTTCATGATCCGTGACCTGGTGAACCAGGGTCTATGGCGCCCTATTCGCCTGCTCCACTTCCACCATTGGAATATCGCATCTAATCTTCGCGGACGACTTGATTTTGTGCTCCATGCTGGATCAACCAAGTATTCAGGGTTATGGAACGCTGCCTGCAGGTCTTCGGGGAAGCTTCCGGACTCATTCTTAATCCTCAAAAATCCAGTGCTTTTGTCTCCCCGGCTACTGTTGACTCCATGAGATTATGGATTACTGATCACCTCTGTAATCCCTTGGTGGATAATCTTGGTGCGTACCTGGGGTTTCCTATGTTACTTGGGAGGCGTCGGTGTAGTGATTTCGATTTCATCTTAAATAAGATTGATGCTCGCCTTGAAGGATGGGCTAGCAAATTGTTAAATAAAGCTGGGAGACTTACCCTAGGGCATGCGGTTCTATCTGCAATCCCCACGTACTTCATGCAGATTCATTGGTTGCCGGAATCTGTATGCTCGGCTATTAATCGGAAGATTAATAGATTCTTATGGAAGGATAGAGAATGAAAGGGCATACACCTAGTTAGTTGGAATACTGTGGCTCATCCTAAAGCTGCGGGCGGCTTGGGTATTCGTCGTACTCGGCTTATGAATGTTGCTTTACTTGGCAAAATGGTGTGGGATCTTCTTCACTCGCCCAACAAAATATGGGTGCGGCTGATTAAGGACAAATTTGCTGGTCGTGATATGCTCATGAACACTCCCCAGCCGGGCTGTTTGCCTACATTGAAAGTGATCAACAAGGTGCTCCCTCTCATGCGTGATGGTTTTCACTTCCGTCTGGGGAATGGGGAGGCACCCCTTTGGTTTTCTGGATGGCACAAGAACAAGCCTATAGGTCCTATCATGCCTTATATTGCGGTGCAAGATCTGGACTTAAAGTGCAAAGATATCATTACTCAAGGGGAGTGGAATTTTCAGAGCATGTACTCTCCTATGCCTGCTTTCATTATTGAAGATATCAAGGCTTCACCCCCTCCTCATCTTCATGAGTCTTTGGCAGATTTATGGATTTGGAAGGAGTCTCCTAATGGGCGTTATTCTGTGACAACAGCTTACAGGTTCCTGATTCAATGCAATGGCGTCGGGACTGATTGGAAGTGGCTATGGCAGCCGCACATTCCAAAGAAAATATGTCATTTTATGTGGTTGCTATCCCACGACTCCATACCTGTTAATGGAGTACGGTATAGGCGGAAGTTAGCTGCATCGCCACTGTGCACGGTGTGTGGAGTTGACGCTGAAACCTGGTCTCACTGTCTTCTTGATTGTACCTGGGCGAGACAGTTATGGGTTGCACTTCCTATGTGTATTCCTCATGATTGTAATAGTATCCCTAAAGAGGACATCCGGAAGGTGTTAAAGGCGCTTGTTCTTCTCCATGGTCTGCGGTTTGTGGCGGCGCTATAGGTGATATGGAAAGAGCGAAACGCTAGGGTCTTTCGGGGACAACACCGCAACAATTGGTTTCTCCTTCGTGAAGTCTCTAGTCTGGCTAATCAAATGGAGAATGCCAGGATGCGTCCTCAGCATGGTCATGGCTCCTCTTTACGCTTGGTAAATTGGAATGATAAGGGGACTTCGAGTCATATCCTACACGTTGATGGTAGCTCCCTTGGAAATCCAGGACGCGCTGTCTATGGTATTGTTATTCGTGATGAGGATGGCCGTTGGATCTGTGGAGGGTGTGGTTATTTGGGTAACAATAATAACCTCTATGCCGAAGTATCAGCTCTTCTTGCAGGGTTGGAGCTTGTCACTCGACTGGGAATTCGTAAGATTACTTGTTACTCGGACTCTAAAGCCACTCTTGAATTGTTGGAGGCGGATCATGAGTTTCATCACCTTGCGGGTCTTCTTCGTAGGATTGCGGACATTAGAATCTATCTCGAGTCTTGCACATTTCTCCACATTCTTCGTGAAGGCAATCAAGTGGCCGATGCTCTCGCTAAACATGGGGCGTTGAGTGAGGAATTCTACACGACATGGGCTTTTCCCCCGGATTTTGTGGTAAGGGAATTGACGGCCGATGCTTCGGGCGTTTGGTTCCCTAGATTTTAGATTAATCTTTAGTTGTATCTCTTTTTTCTTGTTTTTTTATTTTTTTTTCCTCGTTTGCTGGCCTTTTGGCTTCTCCAAAAAAATTATAATTATACAGTTTTACTAACAACAGTTCGCTTGAATTAATTGGGGCTCTAGTTGCTTAATCAATGTCTCGGGTTCGAGTATTGTGTATGCAAAAAAAAACTGCTTTTGGAGAGGCCCCTTAATTACCATGCAGATCCTCAAGGGATTAGTCTTTGATCCAATGTGGCCTGGAGATACCCGGTAATTCACCAAAAAAATTATAATTATACAGTTTTCAACCATTTATGTCCAAACAAAAAAAAAAGTTACATATAAATTAATTCATCATATGCATATGCATCATTGTTTTTAAAAAAATAATGACATAAACCAAAATAAAAGTTCATTCACTGAGATGGAGACTTAGCTACTAGGCCAAGTCCCACGACTCCCAATTTATAAATCGGTTTCCCATCCAACCTTCTATCGCTCCCTTTGTCCCTTTGAAATTTGTGTGACATTGGCGCACACCACCCTTTACTAGCCTGTATAGGTTGTTCAGCACAAAAGATAAAAAAAAAAAATCATTCCGATCAAAATCAGCAACATTAAGGGTTCGTTCTGCACATAGAGCTGAGCTGTGGGCTGTAGCTGCGAGCTGCAGCTGTAGGGAGCTGTAGTTGTTGGGAGCTATAGGAACTGTAGCTTTCAGTTCTTGCATAAGTATTCTGTACAAGTAGCTGTAACTGTCAAAAATTGTAATTTGAAGAGAAAAATTAATTAAATTTGGAAAGTAACTTCCGAAAACTCTCAAAAGCTACTAGGCGTAGCTTCTGATTGTAGAGCTTCTCGGTGCTGCAATTCGCAGTTAAGCCTTCAAAAGCTAGGGTGCAGAACGGGGCTATTGTTTTGAAATAAAAGCTAGAAAACTCCTCAAAGCTTCCAAAAACTGCGTACAGAACAGACCCTAAAAAGAAAGATCCTCCGCTTGGTTCTCCCATTTACATGTTCAACAGTCCAAATATCATTAGCATACTTCGTCAGATCTAACTTGTCTTATTTGACTTCTGCACATAATCCAATGCATTTTTCAACAGTTAACATCTCAAAATATATACAATAAAAAATTATGTAAAATATATAGTATATTCTGAAACTATATGATTATACGATTCTAACAAAACACAACTAATAATAACAATGTAAAAAAAATCAAACAAGACATAATAGATGAAACGAAGGGAATATACTACAACAATCTAAAAAATGATATCATAAGAAGAATGGATTAAGAATTAAACGTGAAAATAAGGTTTTAAAGTAAAATTTCAAATATTTTTGAATATTGAGTCCATGATGGATCCGTATTTTTTTCAAATATCTGCTCCAAAATATTTTTTTTTAAAAAAAACACATAAAAAAAACGGATCGAATAATTATCAAATTTTTTTAAAAACCCCTAATAATGACCATAGTAGAATTATAACTTCTATATATATAATGAAATGTTGCACTATATATCAATATACTAGTATTTTTCTTCTAATTGATTTGTATTAATTAAAATACTTTACTAGTACTGTTCTGAAATATTATATACAACACCTTTTTTTCCAAGTTAAAATTAAATTTTTAACGTGAGACAAATTTACAAGAAGATGAAACTCATAAAAAGTCCACAAATAAGTTGATAGTTGACTTTTGAGTTTTGACATTATTGAGGAATATTCCTATGTTGTGTACTAAAATATGAGTAAACTAGCCACTAATCCACGATACATTTTTTAATATTTTTATGCAAGAGAGGTTGGGGAGAAGGGGACATAAGGCCATCTCCAGCAGTTGGCTCCATTCTCCAGCCACTTTAACTCTAAAATGCAGCCAAGTCAATACCTCATCTCCAACAGTTGGCTCTATTTTTTACTCCCACATTAAAATAATAATTTCATTTTATTTTATTACTATAACTCATTACTTTTAAAACAAAAATTATTAAATATTTTATTATGTAAAAAATATAATTAAAATATTAAATGGATAAAATTAACTAAAAAAAATTAAATTAACACAATAATTAAATTTGCATTACAATTAACTTAAACATAAATTAAGACATAAAATGAAAAAGAAAAGACATACGAAATACATAACATCAAAGATAAACACCACTTCAAATTAGAATTAAAATCGAAACTAATATGATCATGTCTAATCCTCCGAATTGGAATACTTCATCCATAAATGATCAATCAATGCGTTTCGAAGGTCAAAATGAGCATCTGAATCTATGATTTTGGCATATCGTTTGATAAAGTCTTGGAATTCAGTTGAATCACTATTCTCAAATTCAATATCTGAAGGTGGCAATTCTCTTTCTTGAACAATTGGTGCATGAAGATCTCGCTCATCCTCGATTATCATATTATGCATGATTATGCAAGCTTGCATAATCATTTTCAAGTCAGTTTTACTCCATAACCGTGCTGGATTTGCCACAATTGCAAAACGACTTTGAAGAACTCCAAAAGCATGTTCCACGTCTTTTCGACAAGCTTCTTGTCTTTTTGCGAAATATTTTTTTTTTGGCCCAACAGGTGCGTGGATAATTTGAACGATCGTAGCCCATTTGGGGTATATCCCATCGGCCAAATAATACCCCATGTCGAACTCCCGACCTTGAATGGTATAACGTGCTGGAGGAGCAATGCCTCTAGCAAGGTTAGAGAAAAGAGGAGATGAATCTAACACATTAATATCATTATTTGAACCTGGCATCCCAAAGTATGCATGCCATATCCATAAATCATAATCAGCTACCGCTTCAAGTATAATCGTTGGAAATCCACTACGACCTGAGTATTGTCCCGCCCAAGCCGTTGGACAATTTTTCCACTTCCAGTGCATACAATCCAAACTCCCTAACATTCCTGGAAATCCACGTTGCTCCCCAATCTGGAGTAGTCTTGCAACGTCACTTGCAGTGGGAGTTCTTAGATATTGCTCTGAAAATATCTCAACCACAGCTCGACAAAATCTTTTAACACATTCAATGGATGTAGACTCTCCAATCTTGATATACTCGTCAAGTGCATCAGCTGGAAATGCATATGCGAGTATACGAATTGCAGCTGTCACTTTTTGCAATGTGGACAAGCCAAGTTTTCCAGCTGCATTCCTTCGCTGCAAAAAATAACCATCATGAGTTTTCACAGCATCAACAATTCTTAGGAACAACTCACGAGACATCCGAAAGTGTCGACGAAAATGTTCTTCATTATATGTTGGATTTTCAGCAAAGTAGTCCTTGTAGAGATTTTCAGCGGCCAATCCTCGATTACGCCAGATCGTTGTTCTTCCAGGAACTGATCCCCCATGCGTGGGATTTTCATTTTGTTGGCTAAGATATGCAGCCAACAAAAGATTGTTGTTGTGTATGTGTTGTGCAATAATATTTTTTTGTGTGTCATAGCTCTCTAATAATGATTCTTCGAATTCTATATCATCACTAGATGAGCTTGACGAAAAAGACATTTTAGTGAAAGAAAGTGATGAAAGAAACTAATTTGTAGGACTGATGGTTTTAGAAGAAAAAATTGTAGTGAGATATTAGTGTTGTGCATGTGCAATTTATAATGTTAGATACTACACTATTTGAGAAAGCACAATTCATGTGCATTTTATCTCCACCGTTGATAAGGTTTTGGAACTTTTAATCTCAATCGTTGGAAGCTTTCTTTGAATTATTGAGGGAGAGAAAGCACAATCCATGTGCATTTCATCTCCACCGTTGATAAATTTTTTTTCACTTTTAATCTTAAAATGTTGGATGTAATCTTGAATTATTGAGGGGGAGAAAGCACAATCCTTGTGCATTTCATTTCCACCGTTGATAAAATTTTTACCACTTTTAATCTTACACGTTGATTTCTCTATGAATAGATAGCCATCAATCCTTATCCTTCCACACCTCTCTCCAATTTCTCATTTCATTGTCGTTTCTAGAATGTCTTCAAAAAAACAAGTATCTAAACGTACTACTAAATTCACTAGTTTTGATGATAAGAACATATGTTCTTTTATCTTGATGTTTCACAAGATGCAACTGTTGGTAGATATCAAAGCAGAGATCAATTTTGGTCTCGTGTTGGTGAAATGTACAACGCTGCTAAACCACCACAAGCTCCGGTACGGACTCCTAAATCCTTAAAATGTCGTTGGCAAATCATATTAAAAGAATGTAGGTTATTCTGGGCATGTATCCAACAAGTTCAACATTCGAAGCCAAGTGGTGCAAATGAAGAAATGATCGTAAGTAAAATTATGTATACGTTCTTTCTTTTTTTATGTTCATAGTGGTTCATTTGATGTATGTTTTAAGCTAAACTTTTTCATAACATTTAGTGGAACATGGCCAACGAAGTAATGCCTACACATGGATATTCAGAAGGTTTTCGATTTCAGCATGTGTGGTCCATTATAAAAAAATACATTGAAGAAGTTGCAGAGGAAGATGTTTCAAAAGATCAGGAAAACACTTCAGCATCTCCTATATCTCCACAACCTTCATTATCAGAATTTACTATCAACTTAAGCGATGATAACGTTAGCGGAGGTTCATCATCAGGGCGACCGGATGGGATCAAAAAGGCTAAAATGAAGAGGAAACAAGGTGAACAATCATCAAACTATCTAAGTGCTATACTAGAAGAGGGAGAAAAAATGCGTCAAATCTTACAATCAACCACAATTAAACAAGATCAAGCTGCAGCCTTAATACAACAAAAAAATGAAATTCAAAAACGTAAAAATGAGTTAAAAGAATTAGAGAGGGAAGACAAAATCTTAATGACGAATTTGAATGATATTCCCGATCCCGAAGCTCGTGAACTCTTTAAATTAGAACAACAAAGAATTATGAACAAAAGAAGACTGGAACTGCAACAGAATTCAAGTACCCCAACCGATTTCTTTGGACAATTTTTTCCAGATATTGGAGGAGGGTCTGGAGGGGGTCTCTCGGATTATTAAATTACTTTATGTTTAATTGTTTATTTATTAATGTATTTTTATGCATTATGTAATGCTTTAATGTATTCTGTTGTTTTTAAAAGTATTTTATGAAGTGTGTTTTTTTTTAATGTAAATTTGCATTAATAATTATATAAATATATTTTTAATGATGTCAAATATAAATTATGTATATATTTTTAATAATTATATATATAATATAACGTTAAAATTGATATATCAAACCATAATGATGTTTATAATTTTTAATTATCACATACTTAATAATTATCTATAATTATTATTATTATAACTTTAATTACCTAAAATAATATGTAATATTGAAAATTAATTTTCAATTATCACAGTACATTCCCATCTTCATTTATCTATGGCTGAAATAATTTCTAATATTAAAATTAATCTTTAATCTTCAATTAATCCTCAAAACTAATTATGTATATTGAATAAATGAAAAAAAAAAAAAAGGGAATGCAGCCCGCTACAGTGCAGCTGCATTCTGCAGCCAAAATCACCAAAACTCCAAAATGCAGATAGAGATGCAGCCCTTGCTGGAGTGGGATTTGGGGCTGCAAAATGCAAATAGAGCCCCTGCTGGAGATGCTCTAAGATCAATGAAAGTATTAAAATATTAAATAATGTATTGTGGAAAGTTAAAAGTTGGAGAAACGGGCGTTTAGAGTTTAGATAAAAATCATAAAATTTGGTAGTTACTAAAATTAGCGTTTACTATATATATGTTTTATGCTATTTTTAGTATGTTTTTAATTGATAGTTACTGAAATTAGTGTTTACTATATATGTTTTTATACTATTTTTAGTATGTATTTTAAACCCTAAATACTAAATGCTAGCGTCAGTTCCCAAACGCAACCTAAACCAAATACTAGTATAATAATTTTTTAGGCCCGTGGTACAAAACACCCAATGCATCCGCACTCAAAAGGGCACCGACATCATTTAGGGGGAAATCTATATGGTATAAAACTCCAAACCCCTACTCCCCCAATGAGTGAGGGCATCAACAACTTGGTACCCCTCCCGCGAAATGTGTCGCAAGTGGAAACCCGACCTGTTTGAGCAAGATCTCAAGAATATTCTGGATCCAAGTGCTACAAACATGGGTAGGATTTCCATCACTTTTCACAAGGCAGATTAACTCCATGGAATCATAAAAGCACATTGCATCATGGGCACCATGTCTCGGAGCTGCGTCAACCCAACTAACAACCCATGAAGTTTGGTCTAGAGGTTAGTTGCAATGCTACGTGAGCCTGATAGGCCTTCCATCCATCAACAATTCCCCCATTTCACCATAATGCCAAAACCCGCTTTACTTGGATTACTAATCAATTACCATCCACATGGAGAATGATGCATGCACCATTGAGTTCAACCCACATACCTAGGTTATCGCACGATAGGATGTCTGGAGAAAGCGACCTGGAGAAGAATCTCAAACCTGTGGATGGCTTTCAATAGATGAGCATGTGTGTGCGGGAGCCTCCGAAAGACACGAGCATTACGTTCATTCCAAATCAGCCACAGGGCCGCAAACTGATTAGAGGACCAACTACAAAAAAGGTAGCATCATCATCCGAAAGAACAACAAACAATTTTCACGCGACAAGCCCATAATAACCCATATGAAATGAACCTACTGGCATTCATCGTTTATCAACAGAGCCAAATCCTTTTTGGGCCCTGAATAAAAAATATATATATATTTTTTTATGTAAAATAGTACATTTAATTTGTACTACTATTAACACATCATTATATATTTTCTAAAAATAAAACTAAAAATAATAAAAGTAATATTATAATTATGATATTGTTAACACATAAAAATCCAAAACGGCAGTAACAGATATTAATTTTAGTATATGTGTGTACCAATTGGATAAGGCGGAACTCCTCTGTAGTCGGCATCCCCCTCTTCAGATATCAGGTTTCCTCTTGTACCCTCCAATGGGGGGAGTTGATTGTGGATTCTTTGAGAATCAAGATCTCTAGGCTAGCCAAACTCCTAATAATAACAAATATTGAGTTCAAGACACTTAGTGCAACCTTTGTCCTTTTCCCTATTGTGGTTTCAACTTTGTCATTTTCTCCAATTGGTGAATAGAATGTTCATACATTTTACATACTTTCTTCTTCGGTTACTCTTTATTCTCTTATTTGTAGCAATTTCATCTGTTGTCCACCGGATCTAATTAAGAGCTGGAGGTTTGCATCCCAAATTTATCATTTGTAACATACATATTGCATGAGTTTTTCACTATCCTTTAAGTAGAAGACAATGTGCCTCTGAGGAGGCCTGATTTGAATTTCAAATCACTTAAAATCATGATCCGATCCAAGAAAAATTTAAAATCACCAAAATACCAACATAAGAAATATCTAATCCGTGTGTAATTTGACAAAAAAATAAAATAAAAACGGATACTTTTGGTGTTTCTAACTCGAATATAATAAAAATCCATTCCGCGTATCAGATATCCAGAAATTTGGACGGGATTGGATTTCTCCAAATGGATATTTTTGAACCTCTCATTGTGCCTTATATACCCAACAATAACACTCTCATATTGCTAGGAATGATATTCACGCCAATAATGCACAATTTCACCAGACCTTAATTGTTTTTGGCTTAATTTGACAAATAATTAGAGTTTAGAGTTCGATTTTTTTTTTTGAATGAAGGGCCTTTGGTTGGAGAGATTTTACATTATCAGTAGCAAGGTTGTTAAGATCAAGATCCTATTGTGATCGTTTTTCTCTTTGCAAGATCGGGTAGGATCGAATCGGAATCCTAAGATCTTATTAAATTGCAAAAATTGGTGAACTGCATTATGCATACTAATAAGTATAAACATTTTTTGTATGTTTATAAATCTTGCAAGTTAATTAGTACAATACAATACAATACAATACAAAAATATCACAATTAAACATAAAATATTTTCACATACATGCATATATTTTTTTACACATCATATATATGGAGTATAAGTTCTTAGGATGCGTTTGGTACAGATAATGGAATTGCAGAGAATTGATGGCAAAGAATGGAATTGCAGAGAAATGGAATTGTGTCAGAGAAAGAGAATGATTCTTCTGTTTGGTAAAACAGAGATTTCAGTAGAAAAAATAATCAATTATCTTGCTGGGTTGATTTTAGAATTCAACATAGAAATTAAACATGAAATTAAATTATGATTTTATTTGATTACAAATATTTAATTATATTATCTGTTTATTATAAATAAAAATATAAATACAAATAAAATATGTATCTCAACTATATTTCTTTTATCTATTTATAATAATAAAAAATAAAAAACAGATGCTTAAATAAAAAAAATATTTGTCAAATTGTGAGAAAAAAAGTAAGAAAATCGGAGAGACGCAACTGACGGATGATAAGGAAGGGAGAATTGATTTCACTATTTGGATGATAAGGAAGGGAGAATTGATTTCACTATTTTAATCTCAGCCCACCAATTCTCTCAAATTCTCTTTATTTAAGAGAGAATTAAAACTAGTGAATGAGAATTGATTTAATTCTCATTTATCAATTCTCTTATGTTATCAAACAAAAGAATTGGGTTCAATTCATTTTCTCTATGCCAAATTCCATATACCAAACATATCCTTAAGTTTAAAATTAAAGAAAAAAAGTTACTTTGATACCAAATCATAAATTCCTATTAAAATATTATGCATTTAAGAGAGTATGATCGTAAGATCGTAGAAGCATTTAAGGGATTATGATAATAAGATCGTAATATTCTACTATTAGGGTCGGAATCTTATCCAGATCTTAGTAATTTTAAGATCCTACAAAGATTGGGATCGTTTTAGATAGGTATGATCGTAAAATCGTAACATCTTAAGATCAGGATCGAGATCTTAACCACTATGACCAGTAGGAATGTCATTACTAGGAATCTAATATGACTGGGAATATGAGATTACCAGGGTGTTTTTTTTTTTTTTTTTTCATTTTAATGTCGATGTGTGTTGGTTGAGTTGTGAATATTTAATTTTCAGTTCAAACTAATTTACAATAATGTTCTTATTCTTAAATTAAAAAAAAATAAGTATGGAGTTTTACTAAACAATAGAAAATATTTTAACACAATCTATTTATTTAAAAAAATAGAAAAATATTTATTTACAATTTATTATATGGTAATTATTATTTTTAGCTGAATAATTTATTATATGATAATTATTATTTTTAGCTAAATGATTTTTAATACAATCATCTAAGTTATTAAGTATTATTTTATTTGAATGGATAAATTTAAAAATAAATATTAGAATTTTGCGTTACCACTTTTATAATTTCAAATGAACAAACATATATATATATATATTTCCTCATTTTTTTTAAGTGTAACATTTTTTCATTTGCACGTATGCTAATGCACATTTTAAACTATTCTAACTCATATTTGGTATAAGTAAAAATTATAAAAATTTGATATCTAAAAATTATAGGATGAGACGAATTCAACAAGATCTCACTTGACTATATTTTTTCTTGTATAACTATGACAAAAATAGAAGTCATAGTGCTACAATAAACAGTAAAAAAAGTCAAAATGTTACACTTTAAAAAAACGGAGGGAGTGTATATTTTTTTTGGAGGAGCCGAAGCAATAGAAAAATTGGTGAGAGCCCATGCCACACAAATTACAAAGGGATAAATAGGAGGGATATGGGGCGGGTGGGGAATCGAACCCCCAACTCTAGGATTGGAAGGCATGAACTTGGCGTCTTGGCAGCTTGGTCAAGTCCTCATCCCCAAAGGACTTATAAAATTTGGGTTAAGCTCTCTATTTTTTCTTTAGCATGCATAGGTTATGCAGCAAAAAAAATTCGGGGTAAGTTCTAACATATATTTGTTACATATAAGATAATTTTTTTTATTTTAAAAGAGTACAAAAATAATTTAATTTTCAAGATTCTCGATAATCTAAGATTACATAAGTTTTAGATGTGAATTACATTCCTGCTCAAAAGTCCCAACATTCATATGGTAATGACAATATCAATTCTCAATTAAATAATCTCTCCAACCAAAATACATACCTTACCCAACATTCACACTAGGAATCTAAACCAAAACGATCCATAATAGTGAAAAATGAGTTTTAATAAAATTGGTTATAGATGTTATGTTTGTTATTATAGTTTAAAATTAGAATTTAAAAATTATAATTTGAAAATTTTAAATATATTTATATATTTAATGAATAATCTATACATGCTAGTAACGAACTGGTGAGAGCGCATGCCACATAAATTACAAAGGGACAAAAGGAAGGGATATGGGGCTGGGTGGGGAATCGAATTCATAACTTAAAGATTGAAAGTTTGGAACTTCATCCCAAGTTAAATATTTATTTTGATATTTATAATATTTTTAAATGTATTTTTAGTACTACTTAAAAGAGTTAACGGCAAATACTATGAGTCTATGAGTATATGACACCTCATGGCCCTTATTCTCCGACTTACAACCCACCACTAATATAGCCCATTTATAAGTAAGTACCCATAAAATCTCAAGGCCCGTTGGGCTTAGTTATAATTATTGTCTGGCGCTTCACTATCCCCAACTCCCTGTATTTCGATCTCACTGTTCAGTCAAATTTCCAGTTTTGTTTTTTTCTTCGTCATCGTAATTTCTTCTCATTTTTACCCAATAATAAATCAATTCAATCAAATCGAGGCGCACTTCTCATCGATCCTTCTTGTGCAAGGGAAGAAGCTGGCACTCTGTTCTTTCGTGGTAATTGCGCTGAAATTTTTGTGTTTGTTGCCAATTTGTGATCTACTAATGCTGAGTTCGTCGGAACAGGATCCGCATTTTGCTTGTATTGTTGAATCTGTAGTGTGTTGTTTAAGTTATAGTTGGATCTGTGATTGAGTGCTCGATACTTCACTTTTGACTTAAGATTGTTCCCGGGATTTGGTTGTGTCAATGCTGTTTTGTCCAATGCCAAGTTAAGCTGTTGCGCGTAATTCTTTTTGATGTATAAAACTTATGTGGAAGATGATGTTTTCTGCATTTTCCATACGTTGACTGAATTCTTTTTGGTTTTGAGCTTGAACTGAGCATACTGTCACTATGAAAACCCTAGTTAAATTATAACACTTGACCTGTTCCAGTACTGGATTTCAGATGATTTAACTATTATGACATTACTAGAATGTAACCAATAAGTCGGCATGCAGTGTTAACCTACGAAATGTTGCTAGTATAACAGTGTTGATTATTGATCTCTCTTGTTTGTTACTTGATATGTGCTACTTGTCCCTTTTTCTTCTTCTTATTATTTTTTAATTTTTATAATTATATGTGTACAATGTCGGGAGCACCAGGAAATTCCTTCTTCTGCTGTCAATGTTTCCCTTTTCTATTTCTGTTAAGGTGTGACAAATTTTATGAGGTATCCCATACATTCTTTGATTGACATTGGGACATGTGCTTCAGGTAAAATTACAAGAAATCAGGATGAAACATAATATTTGAGAATTGTTATTATTTGGAAATGGAAGAAGAAGAAACAAGTAACCATAAAGGAAGTTCTGTGAATACCTATGGAACAAAAGATGGCACAAGTGTTGATGATATGAGAACTTTGAAAGCTGCAAATGAGGCTGGTGGTGATGTAGTTGTAGAAGGCGTGTCTTCAGTTTCTTCTGTATTAGACGAAGATTTTTTTGAGCATGTCTCTTTGACAGATCAGGATAGAGATGGACAGGAATTGAACAAACCTTTGAGTTCTGACGGGTTAAGACATTTGTCAGCCGGAAGTGAGAAGTTTTCCTTGACAAGTCCTCAATCATCTGCAGTTGGTTCTCCCCGAGATGTAGAGCTGTCCCATGATGACTGTCATTCTAGCCCTGGTCTTGAAAGGGACTCCAACTATGGTGCTAGAGAATCTTTATCTTCAGCTAGTCATGAATATACTCTGGATTCATATGGAGATGCTGGGTATTCATCTGTTGATTCTCCTCAAAATCTCAATCCAAACAGGTAATGCCTAATGTGTCTCCAGAGCTTTTACATTTAGTGGACTCAGCTATCATGGGGGAAAGTAGAAAGCTTGGAAAAGCTAAAGAATATTGTTAGTGGTGTTGAAGGTTTTGGAAGAGATGATGAGTCTGTTGCCATGGCTTACTCAGTTGTTGATTCGCTTCTCGCGACTATGGGGGGTGTTGAATCTTTTGAAGATGAGGATGAAAATCCTCCCAGTGTGATGCTTAACTCTAGGGCTGCTATAATTGCTGGTGAGCTACTTCCTTGGCTTCCTGATGATGGGGATTTTGGGGATTTCATGTCCCCTAGGACGCGCATGGTCAGAGGACTGCTAGCTATTTTGCGTGCTTGCACAAGGAACAGGGCAATGTGCTCTGTGGCTGGTTTATTAAAGGTACTTCTTCGTTCAGCTGAGAGGATTTTTGGTCAGGATATTGGTTCAACAGAGAACATTAAATGGGATGCATCTCCTCTCTGTTACTGCATCCAATACCTAGGTGGACATTCCCTTAGTCCTTGTGATCTGCGCCATTGGCTTGAAGTAATTAATGGGACTCTCACCACGGTGTGGGCAGCTCGTTTATTGCGTTCCTTGGAGAAAGCCATGGGTGGAGAAGAGGCGAGGGGTCCAGCGAACACTTTTGAGTTTGATGGTGAAAGTTCTGGGCTGCTAGGCCCAGGAGAGAGCAGATGGCCTTTTTCCAATGGGTTTGCATTTGCAACTTGGATATACATCGAATCATTTGCAGACAATATAAGTACAGCAACTACTGCTGCTGCAATTGCAATGGCTGCGGCTGCAACATCAGGTAAATCATCTCCCATGTCAGCTGCTGCAGCTGCTAGTGCACTAGCTGGCGAAGGCACGGCGCACATGCCCCGGCTGTTCAGTTTCTTATCTGCTGACAATCAGGGTATGGAAGCATATTTTCATGCACAGTTTTTAGTTGTGGAATGTGGAAGTGGGAAAGGAAGGAAAGCTTCTCTACATTTTACTCATGCATTCAAGCCACAATGTTGGTATTTTATTGGCCTTGAGCATACTTACAAGCAGGGCCTCCTTGGAAAATCAGAAAGTGAGCTGAGGTTGTATATTGATGGCTCCTTGTATGAAAGCCGCCCATTTGATTTTCCAAGAATCTCAAAGCCACTTGCATTTTGCTGCATTGGGACTAACCCTCCTCCAACCATGGCTGGATTGCAACGCCGCCGCCGTCAGTGCCCTTTATTTGCTGAGATGGGGCCTGTATATATTTTTAAGGAATCTATTGGGTCAGAAAGGATGCTACGATTGGCTAATAGAGGAGGGGATATTCTACCTTCATTTGGTAGTGCTGCTGGATCCCCATGGCTATCAACAAATGATCATGTCCAAAGTATGGCTCAGGAAGGTGCACTTCTAGAGTCTGAAATTTCAGGGTGCATTCATCTTCTTTACCATCCTAATTTGCTCAGTGGGCGCTACTGTCCAGATGCTTCTCCTGCTGGTGCTGCAGGTATACTGAGTATTATTTTAAAGCAAAAAATATTGTATGAACTATTGTTTTCCTTATTTTGGTATATGCTCCCTGCCCATCTTATCCTACAGGGAATATGCACTCTACTTTCTTGAATTATGTTAAAAGCTTCTAAATCACATATCCTGTATCACTTGACATCCTATTCCTTCATAAACATCTATCTTCTGTCGTCAGGCATGGTCCGAAAACCTGCAGAGGTTCTTGGTCAAGTGCACATTGCTAAAAGAATGCGGCCTGCAGAAGCTTTGTGGGCCCTAGCTCATGGTGGCCCATTATTCTTACTTCCATTAGTAATTAACGATGTGCATGAGAATAGCCTGGAGCCACATCACGGTAGCCTTTCATCAACATCAACAACTGCACTAGCTGCTCCCATATTCAGAATAATATCTCTGGCCATTAAGCACACCGGAAATAATGAAGAGATCTGTTGCCGAAGAGGCCCTGAGATATTGTCCGAAATTTTGAATTATCTCCTCCAGACTTTCTCTTCAATTGATGTGGCAAAAGATGATACGAATGAGGAACTTGTTGCTGCTATTGTTTCTTTATGTCAATCACAGACTTCCAACCATACACTTAAAGTGCATCTTTTTAGCACATTGCTTCTTGATCTGAAAATTTGGAGTTTATGCAGTTATGGACTGCAAAAAAAGCTTTTGTCATCACTTGCAGATATGGTTTTTGCTGAGTCATCAGTAATGCGAGATGCAAATGCTATCCAGATGCTCCTAGATGGTTGCAGGCAATGCTATTGGACGGTCCGTGAAAGAGACTCTGTTAACGGTGCTTCTGAGAATGACGATACCCGAATTGTTGGTGAAGTGAATGCTTTAGTTGATGAACTTTTAGTGGTTATTGAACTTTTGATAGTAGCAGCGCCACCATCATTGGCTGCAGATGATATTAGGTGTTTATTGGGCTTCATGGTTGACTGTCCTCAACCAAATCAGGTAAATGCCAATTGTTGATTAAACAATAAACATGTTTCTTGTTGAATGAAAAAGTTGATTGTTATATTCTTGACCATTATACGTGTCGACTTTAGCAACTAAAAATTCTCTAACTAATCACTTGTAAATTATACATGTGCCTTGTAAATTAGGAAAAATTTATTGCAATTAATATATGTGTGTGTGTATATCTATATATTCTTGGTTATGCTGATGCAGTTACACTTGTTGTATTACCTCATCTGCTCTTTTAAATTAAATACACCATTCTTAGAGTTTTTGGGTGTATGACAGTGCTTTTTTGCGGCTTATAATAGTGTAAATGTTGCATGTGAATTATTTTCTTGTTTGCTTTTCTCATAAAGGGTATACAGATAAAATCGGTTTTCTTAGGTAAATATAATATGCCATGCTGTGTCATGCAGATTTACATTTCAATTTAAATATAAATAGAAATAAAAATTTTGAATATATATGTGTGTGTGTGCGGGTGTGTGTGTGTATATACGTGCAGTTTATTTTATATTTAAAATTAATATGGGGCTAGAAACATTTACAGTCAGTACTATAGTAGGGAAATAGTAGAAGACTGGAAGTATTCCAATAGAGAGGAGTGTGAACTTAAGACCTCAAGTGCCGGACTAACCACCTTTGTTTTTGTGTATGGTATATATTTTTAAAGGAGGGAAGTAAAATCTTCAAAGAATTGTATATTTGGTATGTTATGTTTCGAAGGTGTTTTGTGCAAGAAAGTTTCTAAATCTTTTACTAGAAAAAGGGGAAAAGCTATCATTAGGTTTATACTTGCTAAATAACTACAATAGGATGCATATGGTGATTGGTGGGGAATTGTTTTTAACCTTTTTGAGTGTAGACGTTGTACACTTCCATTCAACTATCTAATTTCTCAGTGGACAATTTGATTGAGGTGAGAATCTATCTGCAGTTCTGCACTCTTTCCCAAGATATCCTTGAAGACATCCAAACATGAACAATATATATATATAATATATATATATATATATATATATATATATTTCTTCTGAATGTTTTTGGCAGTAGCACAAATTTGGAAATTCCAATTAGGTAATATAACCTTCCATTAATACTGTTGCCAGTAGATATGAGAAAAACTATTAATGGATAGCTTAGTAGGCTAGATATGTGTAATTATTCTCAAAACTTTTTGCTTTGTATGCAAAATATAAATGACGGGATGTAGGACATTGTATTTTTTTTTAATTATATCTGAGATGGTAGTAGTGGGCATTTGGAAATGAAGTCAATACTTGATTTATTCTTGATATGAGGAGAGTATCTAAGATAAATGAAATCTTGACCGTGATATCTTTGGCAGTTAAAGTTATGCATTATATCTAACTGCGTTGTTGAATACTCCTTATCATAAGTCATAACTGAATTCTCCTATTACTTTCTCATACAATCATGTTCTCGAGTTCTGAAAAATGGTTTTTCCTACCATTGCGCCCTTAAATTCTTATTTCAACCCCAACTGGCTAGAAGCTTTGTTTAGACCAATTCATGGCTTTTGCCCTCCAGTTCATTCAACTCATTGAAGAACTGTTTCCGTTGCTGCAAATTTTGAAGTCTTATCTAGTATCTACAGCATATATTTGCAGAACATGTGATAAACGAAGCCACTTGTTTACTTGTTTAAGACGAAGCCACTTATTTATGTACTTTAGATTTACAGTGTGCATCTAATATTACGACATTTAAACTAATTTGTGATTCTTAATTTTAAACAAATGGTGTGCTAATTTATGAAGGATGTATGTTCTAGGAGGTTTAATTTAATTTTACATGGGCAAATTCTCTTGTAATCAAGTGCAATGTCGTTTGCGTTTGATACCTGATATTGACATTCTTCTGAAACGAATGATACTTGTCATACGTGGTGTGTGTGCATATTTAATGACATAATTTTTTTTTACTAAATTGTATTACAATATTATACTGAGAGGAGAAAACAAAAGAAATATGTTTATGTGTATGTATATGTATGTATGTATGTATATATATACATATGAAATGTATTACTAAATGAAAAAGCAATATGGAGAAGTACGTTTTGGATCAAACCAAAATTATAGTGCATTATATATAGTATTGATGAATTACTTCTCCTTTATCCTTTTAGGTTGCGAGGGTGCTACATCTGCTTTAACCGGTTGGTGGTTCAGCCGAATGTGTCCAGAGCTCATACCTTTGCTGAGGCATTTATATCTTGTGGTGGCATAGAAACTCTTCTCGTTCTTTTGCAGCGTGAAGCAAACATTGAAGATTCCGATATCCCTGAATTATTAAATGATCATCATGAGGCTTTATCATCATTAGAAAGAGACGGAAGTATTGCAGAAGGGGCTTCTACAAAACCCGCTCATGATGATGGGGTAACATTGGAAAGAGAAGATTTAGTGTTAGAGAAGTATGATTATGAACCTATGAATATTAATGGCCATAATGTATCCATCGAGAGGATGTCGTCCATACCTGAAAATCCTTCCCATCGAAATGTGGGTGATATAAGTTACTCAATTAGTGCTGAAAATGCAAGAAATAATGTGTACAATGTTGAAAAAACTGATGGTATCATTGTAGCCATAATAAATCTTTCAAGTGCTTTAATGATATCTGGACATCTAAAATTTGATGCACCTGCCCGCCCAGATGTGCCAAGCAACCTTATTGGTTTAGTTGAGGGTGAAGGCTCCATGTTTGATGATAAGGTTTCTCTCCTTCTTTTGGTCTGCAAAAGGCTTTCCAAGCAGCACCAAACCGGTTGATGACTTCTGGTGCATACACTGCACTATTGGCTGCTTCAGTATGTTTTTCTATGCTTTCTTTCTTTCTAGTTGATGTGGTAGTTTCATTTTATTAATATCATTGTTTGCCTTTTGGTGAATATTTTACATTGGCATTCTAGAATGGCACCTCTTACTTCTAGACATACCCTGTTACCTCTTAATTGTCACACACAACCTGTCGCAGTCAAGAACCTATCAATCGTGATTGGAATTTGATATTAAATGATTTTCAGCTACTTGTTTTTCTTCATGATATAAATCATCCTTATAATGCAAGAAGAAATGCTATCCGTAGCCATCTTTAGCTATTTAATGAAATGCTTGAATAACCTATCCGGCTGTTTATGGTTTATTAGATATGTCAATGCATGCATTGATAACCCACACACTCCTTGGTTGTAAAAGCAGCTATTATTTGTTAGTTGCAGTATGACTTTATTGTAGAGAAGTTTGTTCTGTTCCATAATATGGGTATTTGAGATTATTATTTTAAAGAATTTTTTAGAATTGCTCAATTTGAGTGTCTGAGGCATTTTTTGGATTCCAGATTAATGAATCTTCAGCAGATGATGGACTAAACTTTCATGATTCAAGTCATCGTTTTGTGCACTTCCAGATTTTATTGGTTCTTCTTCGTTCTCTCCCATTTGCATCAATGGCCTTGCAAAGTCAAGCGCTGCAGGTACTTAGTTTTGTCATGCAACTAATTAGCATTTAATATTGTGATTTCAGATTAAAGCAGCCTTATTATGTCTGCAACTCTATCTAATCCGTATTCCGATCTGTTCCATTCCCTTTTCTGTACTCTCGCTCTCTCTCTCTCTCTCTCTATATATATATATATATATCTATATATATATATATATATATATATGGAATTTAGTGAAATCATATGGAAGATATGTATGTTCAGCAAGGAAACTTGGCTTACCATTTAGTGAAATCATGTGGCATAATTTGCTAGATTTGCTAACAAACAATTTTAATGCAGTCATTGATAGTTCTCTTTCTGGGCTTCTATGGTATTTGTCATTTTCTTGATTTCTTGGTTTGTAGGAATGGAATGAGAATGAATCTAATTCCTGAAAATGAGGCAAAATAATCAACTGATCATTTACGAACGTATTGTTGTTCCCTAAAATGTAGTTCCTAATATTTTCCTCCATAAATCAATTCATTATAAATTATATTCCATAAAGTTTGATTACATTCCAGAGCCAAATTTGCCCTAAAAGGTGTTTAGGTCTTCTCTTGTGGCTTTGTTGTCTGAATATGTAATCATGTATACATGACGTATTGACATCCCATATATTTATCTCATAACAATTTCAAGTGTTGTAGTTAAGGGGTTTGCCAAAAAAAGCTACTTAATTTTCTTCCCTTTCACTCTCTTCCATTTTCTGTGGTAAATATTTTTCTCTATTTGATTTTACAACAACAGCTTTAGAAAGTTCAAAGTTAGTACAGTGCTTTTAATGCTTATGAGGAAAACAAATTCATCCTAAAATATAATGCTTTACTTTAATTCTACCAATATATTTTCTTACAAGTCCTTATACTTCGATTTCAGGATCTTCTGATTTTGGCTTGCAGTCATCCTGAAAATAGAAGTAGCTTGACGAGTATGGAAGAATGGCCTGAGTGGATTTTAGAGATTCTCATTACTAATCATGAGGTCACATGATCATCCTAATTAGAATTATTTGTATAAGGGAGTTAGGATTTAGGTCTGTTATCTTGTATCCGGTTTAATGCCTCTCAATCTATTTATGCAGAAAGCGGCAAGTAAAAATGCAAATATTTCCAGCTTGAGGATGTAGAAGACTTTATTCATAATTTTTTGATCATTATGCTGGAGTACTCAATGCGCCAGAAGGATGGTTGGAAGGTTAATCTCCTGCATTTTGTCTTTATGCTTACACAGTTACAATGCCGTACTTGCTATTAATGCTATTCAAATAAAATAGGGGTTTAAGGACTATAATCTTCTGGCATAAGAAATAGCTTGATGTGCGATTGCATGATTAATGGTTGCAGTAAATAATTTGGTTATTCTGTGATGATGAAACCAAGAGTCATAAGTTAAGAAAAGGACGCTTGTGTTCATAAATTAAATTGAACTGATGTAGTTGCTTCACATTTGCAGCAAACTTAATAATCCTCTCTCTGTGTGTGTGTGTGTGTGTGTGTGTGTGTGTCTCTATTAGCTATATTAATTGGATTCTTGGAGTTTATTTGCGGTTGTTGTGGGTATAGCATAATATTGGGGCATATTTTTTAGATTGTTATTTGACCGTAGAGATGGAGAATCCTCAAGCAAGGTCTCATTCCAAATGATCTGTAGTTGTAGTTTGTTCCCTGCGTGGATCTGTTGTGCAATATTTGTGTAATGGTAAGTTGATAAACTACTAGATGAAGGATCGAAACATGGTAGTTAATTTAAGTTTGAGCTTGTGGCAGGTGATTTCCAGTTCTTTATTTACTACAGATTCACACTTACCATACTTTTTTGGTGCACATCGAGTTCGATTCAAAAGTCTTCTATTTATACTGAAGGTCGTAATTAAGCTTGTTCGGTAATCTTAATTATTCCAAAGATCATCATGCTGGGAATTTTATTCTTATCACTTCAACATAATCTAACAGGGAGTCAAAAACCTAGAAAATTATTTTACCCATCCTATTTATTCTGGAAGGCTATTCTGCGACACCCTATGATATTTCAGATTTTCAGTACTTTTTGATTGTTAGGCTTCCTATAAATATGCACCTGCATTTTGTTTATATTCTTCTGTTTGTCCACTTGTATAAATAAATAAATAAATATATATATTATTTATTTGTCCCCACTGGGTTAAGCATTTGAGATATGACGGATGTTTAAATACACTATTGTCTGCTTAAAACTTTGCCTTTGGTTCCTTGTATAATTTTCCATATATTTTTTTTGACTTTTTGCTGATATTTTTATTTCTTTGACTTCAGCACTACCAATCTGATTGTTGCTCATTTCTTTTGTCATCCCTTTAACAGGATATTGAAGCTACAATTCATTGTGCAGAATGGCTGACAATGGTTGGTGGTTCTAACACAGGAGATCTACGGATCAGGTAATACAATGAATACTGTGACTATTGCCCCCTAAAATGTTTTGGTCTGTAAAGAGATTTCACAGTGGATATTCTAAATTGTTTTGTATCCGTGAGTCAATCAATCAGGGTAACCAATAAGTCAATAACCTGATGAAGGCTGCATTGTTGTTGTCTTATCTTTGACATTGTGGTCATCTATTAAGGGACTAAAACAAGCAATTGGCTATTGGAGACTGATTTCTGGACAATCTCATTTGGTCTGGGCAAATTTTAGTAATTGAAGATTGAATTTTTGTTTCCAAAAGACATAACATTTTATTTGACAGGCGTGAGGAGTCATTGCCTATTTTTAAAAGGAGGCTTTTGGCAGCTTGCTGGACTTTGCTACTAGAGAATTGCAGGCGCAGGTGATCCTTACATCTTGTTGATGGAATTTTTATTTTTATTTATTAATTTTGAGTTTCTAGTTGTCCACATAATGTTTTTATTGGTTCTCGTCTTTCTGTTTTGAGTTATGATCCACTGTTATCTCTTGTCAATGTGTTGCTTTGATTCCAAGACTTCCTCTTTGGAGGACATGAGTGATCCTGCGATGTCAGAAATTTTCAGGCTCCTCTCCTCTATCAACTCTTTCTAAAAATAGAAAAGACTCTTACTGATAAATTTTTGAATCTCTTAATTATTTCGAAACTAATCATTTTCTGTTGCTTGATAATCTAGTTAAATATAATATATTTTCATATTGTAGCTTGGGATATTAAAAGTCAGGTCATTTTGGAGTGGGCCATGCAACCTAAAACGTGAGAGTAGGAATTCATGCTTAAAACTGCAGCTGTCATTTTGAACGCCCGGCACCCGAAGGGATTAGCGTTTATTAAAGAGGCACCTGCGTTTTAGTGAGAACTTGAGGGTGCTAGTTCTGTTGTCACAAATGCATGATCTCTCTTTTGTATGCCCATCTTTCTATCCCTGGATGCTTTGAACTGAATGATAATCAGCTAGATCACTTCTAGTAGCTGTTGCTCGTATGTCAAACTTTTGGACTATTCCCTAATTTACTTACTTTTGTTTATCTGTTCAAATGTAGTGTTTTGTTTATAGTCATTAACTATGTCGTCTTCAATAGAGTCCTCTGATTATCATTTCAATGTTACCCTAATGTTAATATCCTAGCTGTTGTATTGCTTCAGACACAAGTTATTGCTGCAGCAGCTGCGGGGGTGGCAGCTGAGGGATTGCCACCCAAGGGATGCAAGGATGGAAGCAGAGAATGCTGCTCAGCTTTCTGTGGCTTTGGTTGAGAATGCAATTGTGATCTTAATGCTCGTGGAGGACCATTTACGGTTACAAAGCAAACTTTATAGTGCTTCATGCTTGCCAACTACATCTGCATCCTCAAATACAAATTTTCCTTTAAGTACAGTGCACGAGGAAACTTCAGATTCTATATCATCTCATGCTCCGTCATCCACTAATACTGGAGGACTCTCACTTGATGTATGTTCCTATTTCATGAATGTGTCTGGTTTGTTTTATAGACATGTACTTACCTATGTTCTTAAATAACTGCACCATTTCTGCATTTCACGTAAGACGTAATCCAATAAACATTTTTAACGAGTAATAACTTATACTATATATAAGTAAAAATTATAAAAATTTGATATTCTAAAACTACGTGATTAGACGAATCTAATAAGATCTCACTTGACTATGTTTTTTCTTTTATAACTATACTAAAAAAATTGATCAAAATTACTTAATGAATAGTGACTACTATGCAAATGGTTCAATTATATAAGAACGGAGGAAGTATTACATCTATATAGTTTTTACTCTTATCATCTTCAATCTGAGAGGATTCACAAGGCTCTGATGTTGTGTGTCTGCCCCATTTCTTGGACATATCATGTCCTCAATAAGTCGTCTGCCCTATTTCTTGGGCATATCATGTCCTCAATAAGTCACATTCATTATATTTTTGCACCCTACTTGTTGCATGTATGTCACAAGTTTTTTTCAATCTTTTCCTCTTGATGCATTACTGTTTTAAGTCTTATGGGAATATGTTATGGTATGATCCAAGTTGGCTATATATTATTTCCTATCTTCAGCTATCAATTCGTAAAAACTAATGTTTCTGTGGTCTATGTTAGGTACTTGCTTCAATGGCTGGTGCTGACGGGAAAATTTCTACAGCTGCAATGGAAAGATTGACTGCTGCAGCAGCAGCAGAGCCTTATGAATCTGTTTCTTGTGCTTTTGTATCATATGGAAGCTGTGTCAAAGATTTATCAGAAGGGTGGAGATATAGAAGTCAATTATGGTATGGAATTGGGACTTCCCCCCGAGACATCAGGTTTTGGTGCAGGTGGCAGTGGTTGGGAATCTTGGAAATCTGCATTGGAGAAGGATGTTAATGGAAATTGGATTGAACTCTCATTAGTAAAGAAATCAGTTGCAATGCTTCAAGCTTTGTTGTTAGATAATCTGGGCTTGGTGGTGGCCTGGGTATCGGTGGAGGGATCTGGTACTGGAATGGGAGGCATGTCAGCACTTTACCAACTGTTGGATAGTGATCAACCATTCTTCTGTATGCTTCGAATGGTGCTTGTATCATTAAGGGAGGATGATAACGGTGAAGATCAAATGCTAATGAGACATGTTACAGTTGAAGGCATATCGGTAGGAGGGTCTCCCTCGACAAACTACCAGTGCTGTGTCTTTTGATGGAAACAGCAGAATGCAAACCAGGACACCACCGATCTGCATTGCTTTGGAGGTAAATTCTAACCATTGTTATGAAGTGAATTCAGGAACTAAGAAAAAGAGAAATAAACTCGAGGAAACTTCCCTCTGCCCAAGCCTTAAGGCCAACTCTTATTCTAATCCTCAAGCAATGAGTGAATAAAAAACAGGCATGCCAATATTATTAGGCAAGAGAATACTCTTGGACTCTTTACCCTACCAGAATTCTAATGCCAAAAGAGTTCTTATTCAATAAAAAGGCTTCACAAGCACAAACCCCAGCTCAATATTAATTCTGCTGGACTCAATAGTTATCCACACCAATTATATTACCAAAATCTATTTCCTCTCATTCCCACCCCTTGAAGAAAATGCCTTGTCGTCAAGGTGGAAAGATGGGATAGAGCCAAGTCATTTTCGTGAGCGACAAGCTGTTGTCATGTACTACAACATTGTAGGAAGTTTGAAAATCAGGAAAGATCTCTACAGCCAAGTCACCTACATTATCGTCCATAATGAGAACTCATAGCTGCTTGTACATTTTAGTGCCCAAAGCAAATTGCTGATGTAGGATTTCCAAGAGTTCTGGCAGATCCAGTTTTGCTGAAGAGTTTTGTTAACGTTACAGCTGGAGGTGGCAGCACACGGTGTAGCAGAAACTGCTACTACGGACAACACTGCATGCAGATCTTCACTTGTTTAGGGTGGAATTCAAATCCATCCTAAAATGAGTCATTTGAAATAACAAAATCCAAACTCTTAACTCAATACTCATTCTGCTACTCAATAGCTATCAACACCAATCAAAATATCAAAATAACGAAATCTACTTTCTATCAAGCATTGTGATTTGGGTGATGTTTGTATTAGCATTTCTTTCTACACTATTTTGGCATAGTATTATATGATTTTCAAGATTCTATTACTGCTCGTGGTACAAAACCTATTCTGAATCTGACCTTTAATTTCTGTGCATAATATTGTTATTCCATGAAAATAGATCTTTTATTCCATCTTATGCTCTCTTCCATAAGTGCATCCTTAGCAGAATTTGTTAATTCAGTTGCTAATCTTTGCTCCACATATATGCTACTCCTTTGTTTTCCGAGTCATTAGTAATTATAGATTCCAGAAGATCATTTCCCCGTCTGATTTTTTAAAGGGTATGTGGAAGAATTATGTCCACATCTCTAGACATCATTCTTGTTTAATTTCGAATAGCTTATTGTTCCTGTGGTTCCAAGGTTTTCTAACCTTAAAAGTTTCTTTCATATTTGAGATGAATTTTTTTCATGGGGGACTAATTCACGTTTATGTGCACAGTGTCCTGTCTCCAATCTTGAATATGCGCGATTTCTGAGATGAAGAGACAGCGGGTACTAGTTGCATCATGTGTCCTGTATTCTGAGGTCAGTCTTGAGTTGTTCCTGTCTGCTTGTGTTGTCTGTATTCTCGTACATTTTATCAAGTTACTTTGTTAATTCTGCAGATATGGCATGCAGTTGGGAAGACCGAGTGCCTTTGCGCAATACAATATTTGGAGGCCATCCTGCCACCCTTTTGTTTGCTGTTCTGAGAAGGTGGCGACCTTTTTAGCAGGGATTCATGAGCTTGCTACTGAGCAGATGGTATAAATCCCCTTGTTGTTGAATGATCGGGGCCTTGGCTGCAGATGCCTTTGCCAATTGAGGTGAATATGAAATCTATATCCTGTTACAAGAAGTTTTTTCTCTACGTGAGACACCACAGCATGCATTTTACACTGTTCCATGTGAACATTTGGCCTGCTTAACTTAAATTACTAAGCTAATGTGCTTCAACTATTTTAGCTAAAACATTTTGGCTTTATTGGATTAAATTATCTAAAGTTATGGGAAGGCCATATATGTGTGTGTGAGTGTATTATCTAATTAAGATAAATAGATAATGCATTGTGGAGTGAAGTTTTGGGTATGTGTGCAAAATGACTATTACTTTAGCCTGAATACAGTGTCCCGCCGCACCCCCCACCCCCCCCCCCCCCCCCCCCCCCCCCCCCCCCGCATTGTAAGATTTAAATGTTAACTTATCAACTATGAAATCCACATGGCGTGCAATGTCTGAGACTTATTGATAATTTCTAGGCTGCTCTTGCTATGATATCTCCTAGCTGGGCTGCTTCTTTTGCTTCACCTCCTGCTGCCATGGCATTAGCAATGATTGCTGCAGGTGCTTCTGGTGGAGAAACTTCTGCTCCTGCAACTACCGCACAGCTTCGACGTGACTCATCATTGCTTGAACGCAAACCAGCTAAACTTCATACGTTTTCAAGCTTTCAGAAACCTCTGGAGGCACCTAGCAAATCCCCGAACATGCCAAAGGATAAGGCAGCTGCCAAAGCGGCTGCATTGGCAGCTGCAAGAGACCTTGAGCGTAATGCAAAAATTGGTGCTGGAAGAGGTCTTAGTGCTGTGGCAATGGCTACAGCTGCTCAGCGGCGGAGTAAAAGTGATGCTGAACGTGTAAAGAGGTGGAATAGATCTGATGCCATGGGCATCGCTTGGATGGAGTGCTTACAATCAGTGGACTCAAAGTCTGTTTATGGCAAGGACTTCAATGCCCTTTCCTACAAATATATTGCCGTCCTTGTTGGAAGTTTAGCATTGGCCAGAAACATGCAGCGATCTGAGGTATGTTAATTGTTATTCCTCTGTACAAGCTTCTCGAAAGGTACTTATTTAATTGCATCACTAGATTATCTGAAATCTCCTTTTATTATTTAGGTTGACCGAAGGGCACAAGTTACTGTAATAGCTCAGCATCAATTATTCACCGGAAAACGTGAATGGCGCAAGCTAATCCACTGCTTGATAGAGATGAAATGCCTTTTTGGGCCCTTTAGTGATGATTTATGCAATCCTAAACGTGTAGGTTTATGTTTCTGAGTTAAATTTATATGTTGCACTTGAATATATTTTGTCTTTTTGAGTTAATCTGTTGTAATTTTAGATTTTCTGGAAGCTTGACTTCATGGAAAGTTCTACGAGGATGAGGAGGATTTTTCGTAGGAACTACCAAGGATCTGATCACCATGGTTCTGCTGCAAATTATGAAGATCATGTGCACCAGAGGCATGCTGAAGATAGAACCATAAATCCTTCTGAGGCCTCTAGTTTGGCAGCAGAAGCCATTTCAGCCGAGGTAGACGTTGAGGAAGACGAGCATGAGACTGGTTATTTGGATGCAAGAGCAAGTGGTGAACACCCTAGAGAAATGCAGACCAGATCTGAACTTGGGGAGCGTTCATTAATGTCATCAGAGTTTATTGATCCTCCTGTGAACAGTGAACTTGGGTCAGCTCCAATCCATACAGTTGTGGGCCCTGGTTATGTTCCTAGTGAGCAAGATGAAAGAATTGTTTTTGAGCTTCAATCATCGATGGTCCGTCCATTAAAGGTTCTTAGGGGAACTTTTCAAGTGAGTTCTGCATACCATATAAGATAATGACATTGTTGCCTTAATGTAGCTCGCTAGTCTTTTTCTTTTGTTTGGGATAAAAATTTGCTTTGAGAACTTGTCATTCTGTCATGATAGCTTGACACTTGCTGTAATTGCTGAATATTTCACATAAAGAGTGCTTGAATACTTAAACCAATTTTGAAAATAGGATTTGCTTGAGACTACTGTAAAGTTGAGATGAATAGTGTTTGGGGTATATTCAATTCAAACTCTTCTATGTTTGGGTGACACTTCTGATTGGGCTAGTCTGTCAAGCTCAAGCTTGAGTGGTGGGTTTGAGATTGAGTAGGATGTCACTTAAACTTGGCTAGACTCATTCATACATCTAGGTCTTGGTATTTCTCTTGTGCTTTTGCAGCCCTGTCTTCCTGTTTCATGCTTTCATTATAATTTTCTGTAGGTTACACTTTACAGAATTATGTTTGATCTATGACAACTTAGTTATTTGGCTGTACATCCTGTAGAAAGGTTTTCCTTTTATTGATGCCTTTGTTAACTGTCCATTTATGTGATTGTGCGACACAATTTATATTTTTCAGATAACAACCAGAAGGATCAATTTTATTGTTGATCACGCGGATACTAGCAATATGGGAAATATCGAGTGCAAAGGGTCCAATGAAGTTAAAGAAAAGGATCAAAGCTGGCTGATATCATCACTTCATCAAGTGTACAGCAGAAGGTAATACTATAATGATGTACATTCAGTTTGATGGGGTCTTTTTTTATTTTTTTATTTTTTATTTTGACATTTGAATGTTGCACCGTCATGTGGTCTGCAACTAGCTGTTTCTTTTTCACCCTTTTATAATATTATGCTACCTTTTCCTTTATTTTTCTAATCATCTTTTATAGCATGGTTTCCACCCCTTTTCTTTACCTTGTGCATTCCTTTCCTCCTCTTTTCCATTAATTTATGGTGCTTGTTTCGTCGAGATATATTGATTCCTTTAGATGATGAATATCAAAAGCATTAACTTGGTTCAATTCCTGGATTTCCACTTTTTATCTCTTGTCAGACTCATTTGTCTATTGGTCCATATGGTTTTGTTATGACCATGAGCATTTTCATATAACTGCACTTATAGGGGGATATGACTTTCAAACTCGTGACATCCCTTCTCATGACTGTTATGTTAAACCAATAAGCCCCCCTTTGATCCACAATCTTAAAAGGCCTCTAATAAGAAAAGAGCCTAAATTAAGATTCTCTTCAAGGCTGTATGTTTCTAATAACTATGATAACATTAATTGATAATGTTTTGGGACATTAGATGTATCCTTTTCTATTTGCTAGTTTTAAATTTTTATTATTCATGATATGCTGGTTCTACTTTCATTTTAAAATTTCATGTTATCAACTGCATTGGAAGATGTGATCATTGGATCCTTGTTTTTGCAGATATCTACTAAGAAGAAGTGCCCTTGAGTTGTTCATGATTGACCGATCAAATTTCTTTTTTGATTTTGGGGTATGGCCCTTGGAAAGGATCTAAAATATGGGATTTTTCCTTAACTTTGACTAGTCTTCTGTTTGTTGTTGATGGTTTTTGTATTCAATTTCTTACCCCAGAGCACTGAGGGACGGAGAAATGCATACAGGGCTATTGTACAAGCCCGTCCTCCTCATCTGAACAATATCTACCTTGCAACTCAGGTATTCAATCTTGTGATGCCCGCCCTGCCACACACACACACACACAGAGAGAGAATACCAACAATTAATTAGTTGGTATCACAAGCAATCTTTTTTTTTTTTTTGGAAGATCCGAAGCCAGAAAGGGGCTTTCGTTGGTTATATTCATTTTTTTTACTAAAGCTTAAATTTTCAGGAAAGTTTATCATTTAAATATTTTATACTATATATTTAGTTTATTCATGCTTTAGAAAAGCACATAAGTTTCTTGTTGCTTGTGATGAAAGGGTCACAACGCATAAATGAAGGGGTGTGGCAGTGTGGGTGGGCACTTGAATTATTATTTTACTGCAGTCTTACTGTTAAATACAGTATATTAGAAAGATTGAAAAAATTGTCTCTTATTTTGAAGAGACCCGAACAACTCCTAAAAAGAATTCAGCTTATGGAACGTTGGGCTCGGTGGGAGGTATGCTTGAAAATCAGCCTTGGAACAGTTATTTGTATTATGATTTAGCTTAAACTTCTTCATTTATAAGCAAACAACGTTCTGAAGTGAACATTCTTTGCAGATTAGCAATTTTGAGTATTTAATGCAGCTTAATACATTGGCTGGACGCAGTTACAATGACATCACACAGGTTTGGATTTTATAGATAATATTCCATTTAGCTTGAGATGGAAAAACTTTGATTGTTCATTGTTTCCGACATCAGTTATGCAGTGATAATTTGTTGTTTCTAACATTTAGTTGCTTCCATATGTGCAGTATCCTGTTTTCCCATGGATCCTTTCTGATTACAGCTCAAAGAGTTTGGATCTTTCAAACCCATCTTCATTTCGAGATCTTTCAAAGGTGGTCCTGTTTGATACTTTAATAGTTCAATGTAACTTTTCTATATTTTCAATTTTCATCTGACTTTATAAAAATGCAGCCCATTGGCGCCCTGAATGTTGATAGACTTGAGAAGTTCCAAGAAAGATACACCAGCTTTGATGATCCATTTATTCCCAAATTCCACTACGGTTCGCATTACTCAACAGCTGGAACTGTGGGTTTTCTTGTCACTTGTTTTCTTTGTTAACATGTGTGACAAAGTTTTATTGTGGTAATCTGTGGTCCTGTGGATATGAATGAATCAGTATTCTTTAATTTTGGTATCAGCTTCCTTTTCCATTCTTTAAGCACCAAAATCAAAGCCGCTGAAGCAATTTGCAAGCCAATTGGAGAGATTTTGCAGCAATTCGAACTTAGTAATTACTATTGACTTCTGCTGGAATTATCTTTTGGAAATAAATGGGGGAACAGATGACTAGGACAGTAATCTCACAAGCTAACAAAGAACTACATGAAACTTGTTGTATTGCATGCTTTGACATACTGCAAGTTGTATTCTGGTATGATTGCTTATTCTTCTTAACAAGTGAACACTATCAAATTTAGACCAAGGGGCTTACTGCTTTCTCATCCTCGACTCTTATTTGTTCACGAGTCAGAAATTTTGACCTTAGTGTTTTGAGGGTGTCTACCAGCATATACACAGCTGAATTGCTATCCTTTGATGTTGTGTGGCAGGTGCTGTATTACCTCACAAGAGTAGAGCCTTTTACAACTCTTTCTATTCAACTCCAAGGAGGCAGGTTCGATCATGCTGACAGAATGTTCTCAGACATTGGTGCTACATGGAATGGAGTTCTTGAGGACATGAGCGATGTGAAGGAGTTGGTAAGCATCTCTATATCCAAGTATCCATTGTTCCGTCATCTCTGACCTATACTTGGTCTAGCTTCTTGGAATTTTTATATTGCGTTCAGCGTCGTTGGCTTCCAGTTTTTGTGTATGTGTGTAGTTGGGTCATTTGTTTTATATAAGGTATTCATTTGTTTGTTAATGTCAGGTTCCTGAGTTATTTTATCTTCCAGAGATCTTAACCGATGAAAACTCAATTGACTTTGGAACCACACAACTTGGGGAAAAGATTGGTACATATTTACTTATTTCCATTAGGAAGTAAAACTGTGCTGCACTCTAAACAGAGTTTTGTGTAGCTTTCTTAGTTAGATTTTGTTTCTTTCCGTTACAGATTCTGTTCAGCTTCCTCCGTGGGCTGAAAATCCTGTTGACTTTATTCATAAGCAACGAATGGCACTTGAAAGTGAGCATGTCTCCCAACATTTGCATGAATGGATTGATCTCATTTTTGGGTACTTTAGCACACTTTCTTCTCAAATCAGAATTTGGATATATATACGAATTTATGAATACTTGTAGCCAAATTTTAAAGCTGAAACCCAAAATTTCACATAGGTACAAGCAGCGTGGAAAAGAAGCTACAGAGGCAAATAATGTTTTCTTTTATACCACATATGAAGGAGCTGTTGATATTGATAAAATATCAGACCCAGTGAGTTCTACTTTATCCTCTCTTAACCATTTTATTTTGATACTCTTGCACTTTAACTGTCAATACTTACTATTTTGAACTATTTAAAAGGTACAACAGCAGGCCATCCAAGATCAGATTGCTTACTTTGGTCAAACTCCATCACAACTTCTAACTGTTCCTCACATCAAGCGGATGCCTCTATCAGAGGTCCTTCACATGCAGGTATCTTTTGATGTTCGTAACTTGTATGATTTTTATTCAGGTGTTTTAGATGGATATCTTGTTTTATTGTTCCCTTTCTGCACAGAATTACACATGGAAATTTGCAGAAATCAATCATCAGACAAACTAGGAAGATATAATGGCCAATGTGAAATTTAGATAAAGAAGATTGTACCTTAAGACAGTTTTATAGTTGAAGATATTATATTTTATGTTATGGGAGGTCTTCACATGAATTCGTTATCTATCTAGGAGTTATTCATGGCCGTTGTAAAATGCAAGTACAATTATAGCAAATAAGATGAAAATTGAAAATAAAAAATTGCTGACACATAAATTAAACATGAATAGCCTGTATACCATAGTTTTTTCAGACAGTATGGGTAACAGTTGATGGTAGTATTACAACATAGGCAATTTAAAAGGGAAGGAAGAGGTAGGGACATGGACAGAGTCACATTGGCCCAACCCAAGTACAATCCAGAATTGACAGATTAAAGGAAGGGGTGAGAGATGAATGACGTTAAACGAAATGTTGGGTTGTTGGGTTGGGTGGGGTTAGATCAGGGTGGATCTGACCTCTGTGGCATCACCGTGGTGCATACGACACGATATTGTGCAGTGGCTATGCCATCTCACCATTTGGCAAGTGAGGATTTGGGGTGGTTATCCCTGACCTCCACACTGCCATGGCAATGCTGCGGAGATGCCATAACAACTATTTTTATGGCTTTTGATTCTTTGATTCTTTTGTAACCTTAGCTCTGATGATGAGAGAGAGAGAGAAAATAGAGCAACATTGACCCTTCACAAGATCATTTTCTGAGCAAACACAACAATGCACCAACCACTGTTTGAATTTGACATATGTAAAATGAACATAGAGGCTCAAGAGCATTAACCTTAAGAAACAAGCATGATACGTTAAGGTACTGGTACTCAGGTATCATTTGCCCAATAAGTATCTTTGATTCTTTTGTAACCTTAGCTCTGATGATGAGAGAGAGAGAGAATAAGGAATCTAGTAGACTAGGCCCTGGCTTGATGAATTAAGTGCTTACTGCTTAAACTTATGTTAATAAATCTACCGAGCTTGTTTAATAACAGAAACTGAACCAACATATTGATTAAGTTGTCTTGAACGTTTTAGGGAAAAAAATATTCATTTTAAACCCATAACTTCATGATTCAGTTACTTGTTATATTAATTCAGCAGACTTCAAATTTCGAACTATGTTCAATATATAAGAAACCCAGACACAGGCTAGAGGTGGGATGAGAGTGTGACCACTAGCCTAATTAAATTGTTGAATTAGGAATATATAAATCATAATTTATAATTTTAGAGTGCAAATTATACCTCAAGAATGTTGAAGTTTCTTTTTTAGAACATGTTGCATTTAAAGTTGTGGAAGCTTTTCAGGGAACTTTGTTATTTCTCTAGGATTGCCATGGCTTTTGCTGTTTGTCATTGTTTGTGGGGATGGTGAATATGGGGTGAATTCATAATAAATTCGAGGATAAACTGCAGATGTATCTGCTAATATATCCTTTTATATTATTTTTGTTCTTGGAAATTCAAATTATCTTTGCAAAAGTGAGACTTTGTTTCATTTTAACTTTTGAACATTTATGTTAAGAAAAGGCAATTTGCAGTATTCATGCTTTCCTTGAAAATGGTTACAACATTCTAAGTCATATTTTGGTTCTTAAGTTTCTTTATTGAACTTCTTGTATATTATTGAAAGGTATGACTATGGCACTAGTATCTATGTAGATATAAGTAGATCAAAACTTTTGAGTTTCCCATATCAATTAATTGGTGGGATTCCCCCTTGTTTATGTGGAAGGGGCTACTCCACCGAATTTCTTAGATAATTTTTAAAAATTGTTTACGAATTTGCATTTATTTTAATAGTTAATTTCTGTGAGACTTAAAAAGATATCCGGAATCTTTTATCTTATCAATATCGGGATAAAAGCATTTTTGGAAATAATATTTCCGCTCTTTTCCATATCTTCTTCAATCATTGAGTTCCAAATACGAGTTTTATTTTTAAGTTTTAGCCTTTGAAGGTTGTGATTAGTTTCTTAGCATAATTAGCTATCACAGAAATTACTTAATACTTCCTCCATTTTTTTTAGTTGCAACAATAGAGGGTTTCACACAATCCAGTATATACTTTTAACCATTATTAACTCAAGTTTTGTACAAGAAAGAACAATTCTAAAAGGTTGATATCTTAAAACTATAAGATGAGAAAAATCCAACAAGATCCCACTTAGGTATATCTTTTCTTATATAACGATGATAAAAATTTATTTTAAAAGTTAATCAACGAATTGTAGCAAAACCTCTAATTTTTCAACTAAAAAAAAAAAAACGGAGGAAGTATATAGTAATTGTGTTGGTAGTAATGTTAATTAACTTCAGTGAATTTAACCATTGCAATGAACCATGTATGAGCGGCTAAAGTGCTAAACGTGTCAAACATGTCATTTGACATATAATCATATATACTACTGTTTTAACTTATATTTATATGTGTTGTGAAAACTCATACTAGTATAGTATAACAAAGTATCGTATATCTAGATGTTTGGGGTAAAAGTGATGTAATAAAATCATGTTAAGTAATTGATTCTTAACTGTTTGATATCCATCTCGTATTAAACTCTGAATACTAGGATATCTAAGTTTTGTTGATTAGTGATAATTTATTGGAAGATAATTCCCTAGTTCAATTCACACCTTGCACTAGTGTGGTATTTAAAATAAATCCAGGATACTTCTATGCACACAGAATTTCAAATAAATTCATGGTTTCATTCACATTTCTTTATTAATAGCTAACAATATTGTGTTTTATTGTCCCAAGTATATGCATGCTAAGAAAGCACATTTTAACATTTAAGAATTTAATGCTATTGACCTTATCATAACTTTTGATACAGACCATTTTCCGCAATCCCCGAGAATTAAAGTCATACGTTGTTCCCAACCCTGAACGCTGCAACCTGCCTGCTGCGGCCATGCATGCATCTTCGGATTCTGTTGTAATTGTGGATATTTGTGCTCCTGCGGCTCATGTAGCACAACATAAATGGCAGCCAAACACACCTGATGGCCAAGGGGCACCATTTCTGTTTCAACATGGAAAGCCTGAGGTGGGTACTCCGGGAGGAGCTTTGATGAGAATGTTCAGAGCGCCAGCTGTCTCTGGATCAGAAGAGTGGCAGTTTCCGCAGGCAATGGCATTCCCCGCCTCTGGGATTCAAAGCACAAGGATTGTTTCAATCACTTCGGACAAAGAAATTATCACTGGTGAGAACAAATACATTTTACCTGGTTTGTTTTAGAGTTTTCACTTCAACTATTTTGAAATTGGTGCAGTGATTGTTGTAAAGAAATTATCAATGTTTAGAATAAATCTACATAGTTTGGTTTTAAAGCTTTTGCTTCTCTCCAACTAATATAAAATTTGTGTCGTAGTTCATGTTTCTTTTTATTAGATATTTGGGCATCTCTATCTCATGAGTATGCCCTGTGTTTGGAGTTAAAAATATTGAGCTATGAATTTGAAATCCATTATTAAGAATATGTTTTGTACATTTGGTTGATTTTGGATACCTGTCAAACTGATGTAGATTATCTAGAATCTATACTTTGTCCAATCGTCTGATGAAATGAATACGTACCAGCTACCAGTGGTGGAGTCAGTTGAAATCAGTAGTCCCTTGTGTATGACTTTTAGGATGGTATTTCAGTAATTGGGACACTCCTGTACCTACAGTTTATGGAATTTTTTTTTTGAAGTTGCATATGGGCGCAATGGCATGCTAGAACTTCAGAAACAAACCTGCATATTCAACAAACCTGAACATTGAGCGTGTAGTGATTTTCTAAATTCATGCTGACAAATGAGAATTGAAAATGGGCGAAAATAATTTAACCCTTATCATGTGGATGATGATAGCAGGGGAAATATGTTGGATTGTGCTATATGACTGGTATATTCCTTAAGTCAGTTGTCATTCTACTTTCAGAATTTAGGTTAAACCCCCCTCAAATGTTCTTAGTAACTAACCATACATGTGATTGCACACAACATATGGGTTGCATGATTATATGTCCTTATTTTGTTATAGTGATTTGTCATATGTATGAAACCTCTAGCAAGGAGTACATCTTTGTGTCTCCCTGTCCCCTGGATGGCTGTTTAAAAATTCTATTTGAACAATTTCTCTTTGGTTTGGGATAAATTTTGTATTGTATTGTATTGTATTGTGCATAGTAATTCATTTTTCATTGATCTACTCTTTTCTCCTTGTTACTTACTGGCTTTGCTTTATCTCTGAAATGATTGGGGTGTTGCAATGTGCATTTTTGTTAACTTGAGAAGAATTGATTATCTATTGTAGGAGGGCACGTGGACAACAGTGTAAGGCTGATTTCAGCTGATGGATCAAAGACATTAGAAATAGCTAGAGGACATTGTGCTCCAGTGACATGCTTGGCTGTATCATCTGATAGCACATATCTTGTGACTGGATCACGGGATACAACAGTATTACTCTGGAGATTACATCGATCATCAATTTTACACTCTGTTGGCTCACCAAAGATGTCCAGTAATACAAGCACATCCCATTCTGCTGGAAGTGGTGCAGCAGGCAACAACTTACCAAACAAGAGTAAATGGACTCGAGTTGAGGGTCCCATTCATGTTCTTCGAGGCCATCTAGGTGAAATAACATGCTGTGCTGTGAGTTCCGACCTTGGAATTGTTGCTTCCTGTTCCAACTCTTCAGATGTCTTACTTCATTCAATAAGGCGGGGGCCGGTTGATTAGGAGGCTTGTTGGTGTGGAAGCTCATTCTTTGTGCCTCTCATCTGAGGGAATCATAATAATATGGAACAAATATTTACACACCCTCAGCACCTTTACACTCAATGGAACTCTAATTACTAAGAAACAACTTCCTCTTTCGTTGACCATTGGTTGCGTAGAGCTCTCTGCTGATGGTCGTAGTGTGGTGATTGGATTGAATCCATCTTTGGAAAATGACGGGGATTCCAATAACATGCATGTGTTGAAGTCAGTGGAATCCAATAGTTCAGATCACGAGTTAACACTGGATGATGGGCTGAGTTTACATTTGCCATCAATTTGCTTCATTGATGTCTATTCTCTGAAGGTGGGGTAACAAAGTCGGTGCAGTTTTTGATCTATTAGAAAAACAATTCGAATACCGCTTCACCATATTTCTTGTTTGAGATTTTAGTATATCATCTGACTCCCAGTTACTTCTACAGGTCTTCCATACAATTGAACTTGCAGAAAGACAAGATATTACTTCAATTGCTTTGAACATGGATAACACAAATCTTTTGGTGTCAACGGCTAATAAACAATTGCTAATAATCACAGATCCTTCTGTAAGTAGTGTTCATTGTCATTTTTCTGTCACTGGTTCTCTTCCATTAACTGTTGCACTGCATACATGCTTTTATGCTGCATGATTTCTGGAGGCCTTATTGAAGCAAGTTAATTTCCTGTTTCTTTAGCTTTTCTCATAAGGAAATCATTGGACTTTATGTTTTACATGACATCTTTCTAAAATTATTTTACCATAACTTCCAGAGAAGAAAGAGATATCTCTGAATCTTGATACTTGATAGTTCTAACTGCATCTCAACTTCCAGTTTGTTGGGAATAAAATAAACCCTCATGATTTATCGTGTGCTAATGAATTATAAAGGAACACATCATGGTAGCGCATCACCAATTTCTTCATCAAGCTGTGAAGAACTTCATAAAATTTTAAATTATTAAAAACGTTATGAAATATTAATATGACTGCTTTACTTTCATAATTGGTATTAATGCAATACTCTTGCTTGTAATTATTGTTGTTAATACTATAGTGAAATATAATTCATACATTTCCTTGCAGTTGAGCTTAAAAGTCGTCGATCAGATGCTAAAACTGGGTTGGGAAGGTGATGGATTGTCCCCCCTCATTAAGTGAAAAGTTCCCAAATGTCCAATATTACCTTTGGGAAAAGTCATAAAATTGACAATCAGTGCCTGCAACAATGCAACATTTTGCTCGACATGCATTCGAAACAGAGCTTATTCTTCTTCCAAGTTGCTGATGCTGTTGACAAGTCATTGAATTGTTCAAGAAACGGACCTTAATACAACACAACCATCATGTACCATTGTTTATCATTTTTTACACTGATATGAAAGTTTTGCTGCACAGAACACCTGATATGAGCTTGTTACGATGTTGTATATTCATGTTCAATTTTTTGAACCCAATGTTATGAAGCATGAAAACACTATTAGTTTGAACCCTCTTGGGGCTCATACCCCCATGGTATGTATTATACACCAATCGAGGGTTTGTAATTTCTTGTTATGTATATTTTTAAAGAAATTGTTGTTTGAATGTATGGCCAGTGTGGTGCCTACTTTTCTCATATCATAACTGGATGTGGAGTTTCCTTTATGTGCAGTTTTAAGATAGAGTGACTTTCTTCATTATAGAAAAAAATTTACAAACAGAGGATATATGCTTAACACAAGACTGCTTTTACTGCTCACAGAGTACACATTCTCGTCATTTATCAGGTTATTGTACTCATCTGATTCATATGATTTTCACTGTCTAAATTTTCCTTGTCTTCATTGATATTGTGAGAGTAACTGCAGTTGAATTATTTGTATATGCCGCCATCACATGGTATGAACTGGCAATTATCTAATATGCAGGAGAAAGCCGCGGATAGAGTTATCACAGCTCATGATGCAGTTTTCTTGTCGATTCTGTGTAATGCTTGAACTGCGAGTCACTATCACTAAGAAAATAAGATTTTGTGTGACATTTTACTACCTTTTCTCATTATTTGATTTAAAAGTATGGAATCCCTGCAGAATAGCTGAAAATATCTTCATCTGCATTAAAGGAACTCTTTTCCGAAGTGAAGACACTGCTTCACCTGTTGATTAAGGTAGTTTTGATTTTCAAACGGTTTATTTTGCTGCACATTGGCATATATCTTCTATGGATCAGGTTGCTTCTATGTTGCTAACTGGGAAAGCTGTAAATTTGAAGGGCTGTGAGGTTCATTCTGGAAGCAATCATTTATGTCAATACTGCGTGTGGATAGTGCATCTTCTCAGAGCTTCTTACTGAGTGTGCAAATTCTGTAATAACGTTTACCTCACTACCTTCTCAATCTTGTTTCTGTTAACTTTTCCCTTGATTTCATGGTATGTGGTCCATAAGCTCAATGCCTCTATAGTTAGTAGGATTTCGTAATTCTCCTTATTCCTATGTTATACTACTATGTACTAAAGTATATATATATTTTTTCCATTCGGTTATTTCTTGGTTTTCATAATTACATTAAATCATTTGGTGAGCCATATAATGTATATTGTTCTAATTATTTTCACACCTTCATATTGGAATATCACCAGGATTTCCTGCTTTATTATGTTTCATATTTCTCGGAGTGGGGTCTAAACTCTAGCTGTTGAATTTTATGATACTTTTTAAGGTTTATGTGTTGAATCCAAATACATAACTACCTAGTCAATTCCTGTAAGTTTCTTGTTTTCGTCTTATTTTGGTTATGATGCGTGTGTGTGTGTGTATTTTCACTACACTACTGGCTAGGTTTTATTCAAAGTCTTTTATATTACTTTACGTTTACTTATGTTAGTATTTTCTTAGCAGTTTTACAGTTAGATACTCATTATTTCTTCAGAACTTGCAAATGTAAAAATGAAAATGCAATAGTTGATAAATGGGCAGAATGACTTATATATATGAAGAAAGCATATTATATACTATAACACATGAATTATATAGTAATTGTACACAATGATAATTTTGCACTCACATAATTCTCTTGCTTATCCATTTGTTCTCTCTTGGTTTGGATCACTTCATCGACGAATTCATGAATGAATTTGATGTTGTTCTTCATTGTTTTCTCACTACCAACATTCAAGTATCGCTTTATTTTCCAAACTGGATCGACATAGCGCCAATGTACTCTTTCAGTCGCGTCATCGAATACCTTGGTGAATTTGTTGCCTTCTCCATTTGTTTCCTCCAAGCAATTTAAATCAAATCCAAACCCAACTTTGAATGTCGATTCTAGAGTATATCTCATTAGTATCTCCTGATAATAATAATAATAATAATAAATCAATCATGGTTGGAAGAGAAGTATAAATAATATATATTGTAATAAACTAAATAGTTATTTTGCTCAAAAGATTTACTACATGTTAAAGTAAACGAAAAGTTGAAAACCACCAACTCTATTGCCATAACCAATTAAGAACAATTTCAACTGTCAAGTAGTTAAAACAACATAGTTCATTGTTTTGGTTTAATTGCACCTGTAACACCCCAGATTTTTATCAACGTCCAAGGGAATAAAATTTATTCCGATCAATGTCGAAATATATCCGAGAAGAAGAAAATAATTTATCACAATAAATTATTGCTCGGAAATGAAACGCCGATAGATTTAAATTCAAAATGGAATAAAAGAGGGAAAGGAAGCCCGAAGACATTCCATGAATTGAGTAAAAATAATTGGAGTTAAGTTCATGAAGGAGAAGAATTTTTAATTCCAAGAACCCGTGAAGTCGAAAGAAATTTAATGATACAAGTTATTACACGGGAATCAAAAGACGACGAATTGGAAGCCGACGAAACCGAGACCGACGGACTTAAGATTTTAACATGAAGTTCATTTGAGCCGAGATAAATTTAAGATAAGAATTTATGATCCGAGAATGACCCGAAAAATCAAGCCCGAAACCGTAGGAGGATAGAAGTCCGAAAGAAAGGAGGAAAAGCACGACGGATCGCACGACCCCGCCCGGACCGAAGTCCAGGCGAGAGTGGCGCGCACCCGGCGCGGGGTTTAGCCAAACAGCGCGCCAACCCCGCGCCATTCACGCGGCGACGTTTGTCGCGTTTTGGGTGGCGCGCACCCGGCGCGGCCTTTGGCCGATTCGCGCGCCAACCCCGCGCCAACGTCCTGACAGCAGCCATTGTCGCGTTTTGGCGACTTTCTTGCCATATTCCTTGACCCCAACGCGAGAATCTTGCTTGGTCACGGGGGAGGCATCTTTTGGACGTCATTAGTTGTCCATAACACTCCATTTTCAGTCATCAAACACCCCAAGTTCCTCCCAAACTCTCCAAAGACTCTCCCTAAGCCAAACACCTTCCGGCGAACTTCCGGCGAACTTTCCGGCAATCAAATCCTACCAAGGTAGTGTGGAGATCAAGGATTTGCAGACATTGGATTGTTGGTAAGGTGTCAATCAAGTTTCCTTATTGCTCTAAGATCATAATCAACCTTCTAACTTACGGATCTTTACTTGTAAAACACGTTCGTAGCCAAAGGAGAAGAAGAACGTGTTGCGTAGATCCGTTCGTGGCGATTTTGGACAAATCGATCAACCTTAGAACGTTCCAGGAACTCACTCACTGTAAGTTAATAACTTACATATCAATACGGGTGGTTTAAAGACATCCGAAACATTGGATCTTAAACGAAACGTTGAAATCAAACCTAAAAACCCCAACCTACGTATTTTCTGAAATCCGAACAAAACTCTTACTTCGAGCGTTCAAACCTGAAAACTCAAAACTAAGATTTTGATCCTAAGATCTTAAGCTATATTGTGTAAAAATTTCAGAATTTTTCATCAAGTTTTGATACCCCAAATCAAGTCGGACATATTCTGCGTTTTTAAAAACTTTCAAAAATTGACAGATTTCATAACCGAACTTGATGAACTTATTTCTATCATTTCTAGTCCGAACCAATCTTCATGATCTAAACCAAAGTTGTAGATCTATGAGTCTTGTATACCTCTGTAAAATTTCATGCATTTTCATCAAGTTTTGATACCCCAAATCGAATCGGACATATTCTGCGTTTTAAAGAATTTTCAAAGGTTCACAGATTTCTTAACCGAACTTGATGAGCATATTTCTATCATTTCTAGTCCGATCCAATCTTTGAGTTCTAAACAAAAGTTGCATATAATCATGTCTAGTATGTGCATATAAAATTTCAGAATTTTTGAAGCTCATTTGATATGTTAAAAAGTCAAATCTTTGAGATGTGTCAAACCTGAATCCTGACAGCATACTATTTGAGTAGAAAACTTGATTTTTGACATGCTTCCCATCGTTTTTACGAAAAACTCAAAACATGAAAGTTGTTCATTGGGATGTTTTTGAGCTACTGTGAAAATTTCAGATCAATCGCCTAAGAAATGGATTTTTAAACTGAAAAGGCGTAAACTGTGACATCGATCGGTTTTAACTTGTGAAATTTTGAAATTTTCAAACAACGATCGAAATCTTGTGAAACGATAAAGCTATATTTTTGAAAATCCCGTTACACTAAAGTTGAAACAATATCGGTTACTTAAAATCAGGGGGTGAGTGCTCTGCAGGGTGCCCTCCTAATTGTTCAATTTGTGCCAAAACGGCAATGATTATTACGCGCGAAAGATCGACAAAACAGCATCTTATATCTTGGCCTATCCTCTCGAGTGTATCCGTATGGGTTACTCGAGGCTCGACGGAGCGGTACTGGATATGGCATATTTGGTCACAAGAGACCAACTGCCTACCCTCTCGAGTGTATCCGTATGGGTTACTCGAGGCTCGACGGAGTGGTACTGGGTATGGCGTATCGGCTGCGGCCGCCGGATTACCGGCTAAAATGACATGTTACTTATGAAATTGGCTGAGGCCGCCGGATCACCGGCTAACTGTTACTATCGATATTGGCTGTTATTATTTTGGCCTATCCTCTCGGGTGTATCCGTATTGGTTACTCGAGGCTCGACGGAGCGGTACTGGATATGGCGTATTTGGTCACAAGAGACCAACTGCCTACCCTCTCGAGTGTATCCGTATGGGTTACTCGAGGCTCGACGGAGTGGTACTGGGTATGGCGTATCGGCTGCGGCCGCCGGATTACCGGCTAAAATGACATGTTACTTATGAACTTGGCTGAGGCCGCCGGATCACCGGCTATCTATTGTTGAGATGATGGCGTAACGGGAAATATATTAAAAGCTCAGATTTTATGAAATTGGCTGCGGCCGCCGGAATGCCGGCTAAATTTAAAAATCGTTTTGATGGTGGCGTATCGGGGAGAATTTTTAAAGCTCAAATTTTTATTTACTTACTTACGGCATTATTCATGTTTTTAAATCATGTCTTAAATAATTGCCCATGCTTAGGTTTTAAATTACGAAATTTAAATGTGTCTTTAAAGTATGCATTATCTTCGCATTCTTTTTAAAATGTTTTTATGCATGGCAAGAGTTTTATCTTAATTACTAAAAATCTAACCCCTTTATTGCTACGTAAGGATTAACTTACTCAGTATTTTATAATACTGATAAAAACCGTTGTTCATTTTTTTTTCTGTTACAGAGTACGGAGCATGATCACTCATTGGGGGATCATTTGGATACTTAATTACTTATTTTACATGACTTGCATAAACGGGTCTGTTTAACCCGTGGTTTGGCCATGTCGGCCCTATATTTCAAATTCCGCTGCATACACTTTACTTCCGCTGCGTACTTAATATATTTTCGCTGCAACTCTGATGTAGTATTTTTAAATTATCTATGAATGGGCTACTTGAATATCTTAAATTCTGAAAAACCATAGCCTTGCATCTCTTTAGTGAGCTCGGAGAAACCGTGTCTTGCTAGGGAGGTGTGGCGGTGGCATCCCGGCCTGGGTTACCAAATCCGGGGTGTTACAAAGTGGTATCAGAGCCCAGACTATTTTAAAGCTATTTATTTTAAAGAAAATATCTGATACCAAAGTGGTATCAGAGCCCAGAATATTTTAAAACTACTATTTTAAAGAGCTCGGAATATTTTTAAACTATTATTTTCAAGTATTATTATTTTTAAAGTTATCATTTCTAAACTAGTAATATATTTTAAAGAACCCAATTATTATTTTGAAGTTAAAGCCCAAATTTTTAGCCCAAAATTTTTTTTTTTGAAGCCCAAGAAATTATTTTGGCCCAATAACCTTGTTTTTATTAAAAGCCCAAATAATTTATTTCTTTCGGCCCAATATAGTGGCCCAAACCTTTTATCCTTATTTTAGTCTATCCATGGAATAAATTTACTTTTAAAACCCATGGATAAATAAATGTACGCATAAAATTTTTTTTTCCGGGGGGGGGGGGGATCATCACTGCATGTGCATATTGCATTTCTATACCTTAGAGAACCTAGAAGCGTTATGTTGTAACCTAGATCTTTTTCTTGCGCTAGATGGCTAACCAAGACATGATGAACTTAATGATCAAAATGATGAACGCTCACTTTGATTCCCAACAAACCATACAACAAATGGAACATCGTATGGCCCAATTGGAGGCAAATCTGCACCATATGGGAAACTTAAGAGAGGCGGACCACCACCGCATAAACCAACTCGAAGACCAAATCCAAACCCTTACTACACAAAATCTATGTTTAAAAGAGCTTGTTGATGCTCATGGGGATGACTTGAACCGCATTTTCGATGAGACTACCGTCAAGTCCAGTGGAGGAAGATCCGGAAGAGGATCCTACCACTGTGCCGGAGGACGCTTAGAAACGATAGGAGGATCCTATTTTGGTATACCCTATCACTTGTACTAGAAATTCCTTTTAAGGAAATAAAATGCAAGATTTATCTATTTAGATAAATTTAAATCCGAAAAAAAAAAAAATAAAAATAAAAATAAAAATAAAATAAAAATAAAAAAAAAAAATAAAAAAAAAATAATAATAATAATAAAAACACACGATGCATCAAACTATGCAGTACATAAACGCACGGAATCGGAGTAACGTCACAATACCACATCTTAAGAGAAATACCAAACCAAGTCTAACTGAAAACGCAAATGGGAAATACTAAAACAACCGCTGCTAACACGAGTCTAGATAAAACATAAACGGGAAACATAAAGTCACTGATCAGGAGGAGGGAACCGGCGACGCATGTAGTCATCCATCTGACGCATGTAGGCGTACATGTCCGTCAAGGTGGCCTGCTGCTCCGCCTGTCTCACAGTGAGCGTGTCCATACGATCCTGATAGAGATCCATCCTAGCATCCAAGGCGTCAAAGCGATCCTGATAGTGATCCATCCTAACACCCAAAGCGTCATAGCGAGCCTGCCCAGCTGCAAACCCGGCATCCATACTGATGCGCATCTCCTGCATCATCTGGAGCATCTGCGTCATGTCCTGACCCCGCGGTGGAACCACACCCTGCTGTGGAACCACAGGAGGAGGAAGTGGTCGCTCAGGAGGAACAACTAAGATCAAACCACCATCCTCAGGATGCGGGTGCAGTATAGCCCGAGGCGCTCCACGACGCAAGGTGCTGCGCCGGGCGGCATAAGACGGAACACGGTAGTGCTCACCTGGAGCTAAGGGATAGGGGTCCGTCTCGGGAGACGTGCGGATCCCCTGGGCAGCGCATAAGCCACAAATGAGGTGTGCGTGAGTGATCACCCTACTCCCTCGCCCCCGTCGTAAACCCCTCAGGTTGTCCGCGATGCAAGCGCCCACATTTACCCGGCCGCCCCGTGCGATAAAGCAGATAGTCTCAAAGACATGATCTATGACGATATGACTACGGGTGATCGGCCGGATGCGTCCTAACCAAAGCTGAGCAAGCACACGCCAATGAGCATCCAAGGATGTCAGTCGCAACTCGTGGGGTTCCCCAGTCCGCGGGGGTACCTCGGTACACAAGACACCCCAGGCAGGGGCATAAACCCGACCCTCTGGCTGCGGTCGGAACGCGCCATCATCTGGAAGGCCGAAATAGGTGTTAATCGCCCGAGCACTGAAGTCTAAGTAGCGACCACGAACCCAGACTCGAGAGAGGTCGTCGTCTACCCCAAGACCACTGATGTTGGCGATAACCTCCATGGCTAGATAGCCGGAGGCAACGCCCTCGGGATGATGTGCAAGACCGGTCCACTGGAGATGCCCCAACACGGCACTGATCCGGTCATCGCCCATATGATCGGGATACAAGCCTCGCTCGGGAACGTAAGCCCTCTTCCGACGAAGCTCGTCGAAATAGAAGTCCTGGGAGGCCATCGTATGGAAACGGAACCGATCATGCCGGCGAGGACGCACCTCGTAAGGGAGACCCCTGAGCCTCGGCTCTCGCTCCTCGTCCTCCTCGGACTCACTGTCGTCATCGCCGTCGCTATCATCACCATCCGGCATCCCCGGAGCGGCAGTGCTAGGGCCAGCAGTATCAAGTCGAGAAGCCCGTCTCTTGGCCCCCGGAAGGACCATAAGGAACGCCAAGATGAACCACAGAAAAAGAAACATCCTGCGAACACCCAATATCAAGGGTAAGACTAATTTTCAACACATCAATTCACAAGCAAAAATACATAAAGACATCATAAATATGAAGTTCCAACGGGGAAAATCTAGGAGGAATTTAGACCCAATAGTTTGCCAATACATATTGGGAGAGAATCAAACCAAGGAATGTGCCCAAACAAATTCAAAAACCCATTGTGGCATTCTGTCGAACACCTTGTGTGCAATAAATTAAGTTCAAAAATATGTTGTAAACACATGGCAACTAACCACAAAACCAAACAATTGCTTGAACAACAAATCATAATCACAAGTGTCAACAAACAACACCAACGAAACCACTTTTACACCAATAACACCAACAAAATCGAAAATTTCATAGTTCCACTAAAAATCCAAGTTCTAGCAAGAAATTCCACAACTTAGGCTCATATATACATACCAATATTTCCTAAACAATAGAAATGACACCAAAGTACTACATACAACCATTAATTCGCGAGAATTAAGCCGAAAATGTCAAAACCCCAATTTACATGCCAAAACCCTAATTCCTCAATTCAATCAAATTCTAACAAATCAAGGCATAAAACTTGAAATTGACAAGTGAAAATAGAAGATACATACCTTACAAAGAGAAATCGAAGTCGGAACTAGGAGAATCCGAGCACGAGGGGACGAATTTGAGAGGAAGTTGGGAGAAATTTCGGAAGGGGAAAGGGGTGAATGGCTCGCGCCCCGCGCGAGCCCTATATTCTGCCCCTGGGGGCGCCGCGCGGACCCGGCGCGGTAAACCCCCAAAACCCGCGCAGACCCCGCGCGGGTCAAGAAAAATAAAAAAAAAAAAAATAAAATAATAAAAAAAAAAAAAAATGATGATTTATTTACTCCTCCTCTGCTCTACAAAATACGTGTGCACCTGAGCGTGCGAAACGGCAAGACATAGAATTTCAAGTCGTAGATAAGGTCATGTTAAAGATATCACCGATGAAGGGGGTGATGCATTTTGGCAAACAAGGAAAGCTAAGTCCACGGAATATAGGACCTTATGAAATTCTAGTAAAAGTCGGGAATCTAGCATATCGTCTAGTCTTACCGCCACAATTGGCTAGAGTTCACAATGTGTTCCACATATCACAATTGAGGAAGTATGTGCACGATCCGACCCATGTACTCCAACCGGAAGGAATTAAATTGGATGATGACTTGAGCTATGAGGAAATTCCGGTACAATTACTCGATGTTAAGGAGAGAGTAACAAGGAACAAAACTGTAAGGTTGGTCAAGGTCTTGTGGTCTAACCACGAAATGGAGACGGCAACCTGGGAATTGGAAGCCAACATGCGACAACGTTACCCTACCCTCTTCCAAAACGACCGGACCACAGTTATGGGAACATAACTGTATTCTTAAGGGGGGGAGGCTGTAACACCCGAGGAAAACCAAATTCAAATTGTTTTGAACTACGTAATGACTTGATCCCTTCACAGGGTACGTAGGCAACTTGGAAATTTCAATTCTGGGTTCAGTCAAACAAAAAAAAAACCAAACAATAATCAAACAATAATCAAACAACAAACGACGATCAACAATCGAACAATAATTCAATAACACAATATCGCAAATAGTAAACAAAAAGGACCATAACTCTTCGCGCGAGAAAAGCCGAAGCACAACTTCGAGGACGAAGTTGATTCTTAAGGGGGGGAGGATGTAACACCCCAGATTTTTATCAACGTCCAAGGGAATAAAATTTATTCCGATCAATGTCGAAATATATCCGAGAAGAAGAAAATAATTTATCACAATAAATTATTGCTCGGAAATGAAACGCCGATAGATTTAAATTCAAAATGGAATAAAAGAGGGAAAGGAAGCCCGAAGACATTCCATGAATTGAGTAAAAATAATTGGAGTTAAGTTCATGAAGGAGAAGAATTTTTAATTCCAAGAACCCGTGAAGTCGAAAGAAATTTAATGATACAAGTTATTACACGGGAATCAAAAGACGACGAATTGGAAGCCGACGAAACCGAGACCGACGGACTTAAGATTTTAACATGAAGTTCATTTGAGCCGAGATAAATTTAAGATAAGAATTTATGATCCGAGAATGACCCGAAAAATCAAGCCCGAAACCGTAGGAGGATAGAAGTCCGAAAGAAAGGAGGAAAAGCACGACGGATCGCACGACCCCGCCCGGACCGAAGTCCAGGCGAGAGTGGCGCGCACCCGGCGCGGGGTTTAGCCAAACAGCGCGCCAACCCCGCGCCATTCACGCGGCGACGTTTGTCGCGTTTTGGGTGGCGCGCACCCGGCGCGGCCTTTGGCCGATTCGCGCGCCAACCCCGCGCCAACGTCCTGACAGCAGCCATTGTCGCGTTTTGGCGACTTTCTTGCCATATTCCTTGACCCCAACGTGAGAATCTTGCTTGGTCACGGGGGAGGCATCTTTTGGACGTCATTAGTTGTCCATAACACTCCATTTTCAGTCATCAAACACCCCAAGTTCCTCCCAAACTCTCCAAAGACTCTCCCTAAGCCAAACACCTTCCGGCGAACTTCCGGCGAACTTTCCGGCAATCAAATCCTACCAAGGTAGTGTGGAGATCAAGGATTTGCAGACATTGGATTGTTGGTAAGGTGTCAATCAAGTTTCCTTATTGCTCTAAGATCATAATCAACCTTCTAACTTACGGATCTTTACTTGTAAAACACGTTCGTAGCCAAAGGAGAAGAAGAACGTGTTGCGTAGATCCGTTCGTGGCGATTTTGGACAAATCGATCAACCTTAGAACGTTCCAGGAACTCACTCACTGTAAGTTAATAACTTACATATCAATACGGGTGGTTTAAAGACATCCGAAACATTGGATCTTAAACGAAACGTTGAAATCAAACCTAAAAACCCCAACCTACGTATTTTCTGAAATCCGAACAAAACTCTTACTTCGAGCGTTCAAACCTGAAAACTCAAAACTAAGATTTTGATCCTAAGATCTTAAGCTATATTGTGTAAAAATTTCAGAATTTTTCATCAAGTTTTGATACCCCAAATCAAGTCGGACATATTCTGCGTTTTTAAAAACTTTCAAAAATTGACAGATTTCATAACCGAACTTGATGAACTTATTTCTATCATTTCTAGTCCGAACCAATCTTCATGATCTAAACCAAAGTTGTAGATCTATGAGTCTTGTATACCTCTGTAAAATTTCATGCATTTTCATCAAGTTTTGATACCCCAAATCGAATCGGACATATTCTGCGTTTTAAAGAATTTTCAAAGGTTCACAGATTTCTTAACCGAACTTGATGAGCATATTTCTATCATTTCTAGTCCGATCCAATCTTTGAGTTCTAAACAAAAGTTGCATATAATCATGTCTAGTATGTGCATATAAAATTTCAGAATTTTTGAAGCTCATTTGATATGTTAAAAAGTCAAATCTTTGAGATGTGTCAAACCTGAATCCTGACAGCATACTATTTGAGTAGAAAACTTGATTTTTGACATGCTTCCCATCGTTTTTACGAAAAACTCAAAACATGAAAGTTGTTCATTGGGATGTTTTTGAGCTACTGTGAAAATTTCAGATCAATCGCCTAAGAAATGGATTTTTAAACTGAAAAGGCGTAAACTGTGACATCGATCGGTTTTAACTTGTGAAATTTTGAAATTTTCAAACAACGATCGAAATCTTGTGAAACGATAAAGCTATATTTTTGAAAATCCCGTTACACTAAAGTTGAAACAATATCGGTTACTTAAAATCAGGGGGTGAGTGCTCTGCAGGGTGCCCTCCTAATTGTTCAATTTGTGCCAAAACGGCAATGATTATTACGCGCGAAAGATCGACAAAACAGCATCTTATATCTTGGCCTATCCTCTCGAGTGTATCCGTATGGGTTACTCGAGGCTCGACGGAGCGGTACTGGATATGGCATATTTGGTCACAAGAGACCAACTGCCTACCCTCTCGAGTGTATCCGTATGGGTTACTCGAGGCTCGACGGAGTGGTACTGGGTATGGCGTATCGGCTGCGGCCGCCGGATTACCGGCTAAAATGACATGTTACTTATGAAATTGGCTGAGGCCGCCGGATCACCGGCTAACTGTTACTATCGATATTGGCTGTTATTATTTTGGCCTATCCTCTCGGGTGTATCCGTATTGGTTACTCGAGGCTCGACGGAGCGGTACTGGATATGGCGTATTTGGTCACAAGAGACCAACTGCCTACCCTCTCGAGTGTATCCGTATGGGTTACTCGAGGCTCGACGGAGTGGTACTGGGTATGGCGTATCGGCTGCGGCCGCCGGATTACCGGCTAAAATGACATGTTACTTATGAACTTGGCTGAGGCCGCCGGATCACCGGCTATCTATTGTTGAGATGATGGCGTAACGGGAAATATATTAAAAGCTCAGATTTTATGAAATTGGCTGCGGCCGCCGGAATGCCGGCTAAATTTAAAAATCGTTTTGATGGTGGCGTATCGGGGAGAATTTTTAAAGCTCAAATTTTTATTTACTTACTTACGGCATTATTCATGTTTTTAAATCATGTCTTAAATAATTGCCCATGCTTAGGTTTTAAATTACGAAATTTAAATGTGTCTTTAAAGTATGCATTATCTTCGCATTCTTTTTAAAATGTTTTTATGCATGGCAAGAGTTTTATCTTAATTACTAAAAATCTAACCCCTTTATTGCTACGTAAGGATTAACTTACTCAGTATTTTATAATACTGATAAAAACCGTTGTTCATTTTTTTTTCTGTTACAGAGTACGGAGCATGATCACTCATTGGGGGATCATTTGGATACTTAATTACTTATTTTACATGACTTGCATAAACGGGTCTGTTTAACCCGTGGTTTGGCCATGTCGGCCCTATATTTCAAATTCCGCTGCATACACTTTACTTCCGCTGCGTACTTAATATATTTTCGCTGCAACTCTGATGTAGTATTTTTAAATTATCTATGAATGGGCTACTTGAATATCTTAAATTCTGAAAAACCATAGCCTTGCATCTCTTTAGTGAGCTCGGAGAAACCGTGTCTTGCTAGGGAGGTGTGGCGGTGGCATCCCGGCCTGGGTTACCAAATCCGGGGTGTTACAGCACCATTTGAAAGTTTTTATCAAACATGGTCAAATGTGATAATGTACTTTAAAAATATCAAATATTTATATTTTGTAGTTGTATACAATTTGAGTTATTAAGGGTTTAAAATATCTTAAATTATGCAGAAATTGAGCGGTTATTAAAAAGCAGATATAGTATACAACATATTGAAAATTATTACCTGAGCATCAAAACTTTGGTTGTGTTTGGACAACTCGTGAATGATTCCAACCAACTTCGCTGCATTTTGTCTAAACACAGAGCAACTAAAGTCTCTGAGAACTCTAGCAGAGAACTCGTAGCTCGCCAATTTCCTTTGGTGTCTCCATTCGTCGCCATCCACCATGAAAATCCCCTGCCCAACAAAATCTCCCCATATCTCCCTATTGAGTTCTCCCTTGGAGTACTGTCCAAACTTCGTCTTAAGAAAGTGCTCAATGTTTCGCGAATCTGCTGTGAATATCTGACTGTGGCCCGGTGCAACAAGCCTGAAGGTCTTGTGTTTCCTCGCTGTGGCAGTTTGTTGATCGTAGAGTTTGTCGAAGTAAAAGAGTTGGCCAAACACAGTCCCCACCACCGGCGGGTAGTTTGGGTTGCCGATGGCTTTCTGAGCAAAAAATTGTAATAAAAGAACAATGAAGAGTGTTATAAGTAGTAGAATTGGAGCTCCTACAATGCAGAGAATGATGTAATGTAAATCCATATATGCCTGGAGAAAGAAGAAAATTAAAATGAAAACAATAAGATGGCTTTGGGAATTTCTACACAAGATTATATATACAAAAATTTGTTTGGTAGTTGACATTTTAGATCACGTTTAGTGATGTTGACAGACCCTTTCTGCATTAATTTGTAATGCTTTATTTTAATGGCTAAACACCAATTCCCGTCCAATTATTCGCGGTGTACATAAAAACTTGCATTATGTTTAATTTTTTATATTGTTCCACGGACTATAATCTTTAAAAAAAAAAACAACAAAAGAAACAATTAAGATAAAAACAACCTAGCTAAACTTATCTTAAGAAACAATCAAGGTAGAATAACCAAGCTAAATTTTTTTGGCATACCGCATATATTGGGTATTGCCAGAGCACAATGAATAACCAAGCTAACTGAAATTAAAAGTAGATTATATTTTATAAATTTTCGGTAGCCTCCCTTTACAATTTTTCTTCGCGAGGAGCTGAATGAGAAGAAATTCTCATGTACAGTTCTTTAGTAGTAGAGCCGGAATTCAGAATCAACTATCAACTATAACCCTAAAGCTCCGGATCACTGATTCTAAAATTTCTCCTGCTTCCCCCTTTACTAGGGGTGGGCAAAATATTCGAACCGATTCGTTGAACCGCTGAATCGAACCGAAATCGAACCGAATTTCCGGTTAACCGAGGACCCCAGAGCAAATACAAATATCATATTTCAGTATTCGTCCGGTTCAAATACAAATACAAATACTTTAATTTTTTCCCCCGGTTAACCGAACCGAACCGAATATATTTATTTTATTTTAAAAGTTATATATATTGTAAATATTATAGACATTTGATGGTATAAAATTATATAGATAATATATATCATTATTTATTTAATTATTTAAGTATATAATAAAACAAATATAAAAAACCAAAGAGCTAATTATCAAAATATATCACCATAATTAATAAGCCTATATTAAAATATACCTCTACACTAAGATTTGTTACATATACTAACATATTTTGATTACATTGAAAAGAACCATTTGATTCCATAGTTATATATATTTTTTTTTCTGAGTGTAATAACCTCGACCGACCCTCTTAAAATGTATAATCAAGTTTTCATTTCTTAAATCTTTAAGTTTCGTAGATTTTTAAATATTCGAACCGAATCGTTTATCCGCTAAATCTAATCGAAACCGAACCCCCGGTTAACCGAGGACTCCGGTTACAAATACAAATACTGAAATGAATTATTTGCCCGGTTCAAATACAAATACAAATACCTGAAAAATTCAGGTTAACCGAACCGTGCCCACCCCTACCTTCTACCACAAAGCTAGGGCCATCCACCATCCAATTCATGACACATTCTATTAGAATGTCCCACATCGGTTATATGTGAGATGCCACTCTGTTTATATGGACATACTTGACTATTATACATTATACATAATAAATTTGATATTCTAAAACTACACGATTAGATGAATCTAACAAAATCATATTTGATTATACTTTATCTTATATAAATATGTTAAAAAATGGAATTAAAGTTACTCAAGTAACAACTAACAACTATGCAAATGTTACATTTATTTCAAAACGGAAGGAGTACTATTAAATACTACATATCACAAAATTAGAGAATTGACGGCATAAAAATAAAATTAAAAAATAAAAGAATAACAATAAAAATCAATGTTGAATATGCCCAAGTGGATGTCAAGTAGCAGATTTGTTCACTGAACCATTTAAGTCAATCTTTCCACAAGTTGAAGAAATGGGCATATTGTCAATGTTATCAATAGTAGACTACTACGTCTAAATGCTTAGTGCTAATAATTTGGCTGCAGAGCTATAGGTGGAAATACTTAATTAATTTGTACTAATAATTTATTATTTGTGTTCCTTCAAAAAGAGCCTCGTGTGCGCTTCAAAGAACCTAAAGAAAATAAATAGTACTACTTTTTTTTTTGGAGAAGTAAAGAAAATACTTGGGGGTGTGTTTTGATTTGATGAAAAATTTAAAATGAATGAATTTAGAATTCATTATTTGGATTAAAAAATGGATTTATAAAAAAGATTTCAAATGATATGTCAATATGTCGTGGGAAAGGATTTGAAATCTCTTGTTTTGGGGAGCTTGTATCCATCATGAATTCAAACAGGTAAAAGGTCTTTGAATTTATATATTTAAAATCCACCAACTTATCCTTTCATCGAAATACAACCTTAGTTTATTTTTTAAAAAAAATTGTAGTATTTGTTTTTAAAATAAAAATAAAGCGTTATTCTCCTTTACGTTTTCTTCCACATAAATCCCTGTAAGTGTTTATATAGTAGTAAGAGTTTAAAAGGCAACTTCAATCCCACATATTATATGTGGAGAAAAAGATTATGGGCTCCATAATCAATTTTGATGGGTGAAACCCCAAATGATTTAGGCGTACGTTAGATATTGAAGGTAGGGCTCCGCCTCTCCAAAATGGTCAATTTATTGGACTAAACAAATAGAGGCTTGTGGGCAAGCAAGCCTAAACGGGTTGACCCGCCTAAACTCAGTCCAGCTTGAGTTGGTTCGCGGCAGGGCGAGCCAGGCCGCAGCACAAGACTTTTTCTTTTTTCCTTTTCTTTTTCTTATTTTTTAAAAAAATGTTTGTTATGATAGCTTGAATAACATATGTATTGTAACCATAGGCAGATCCACTAACAACACTATGGTGGCACGTGATACCACCCAAATTGATAAAAATGTTTGTTATGATAGCTTAAATAACAGCTTCTGTTAGGGTGCGACCAAACTATTTCTCTTGATGTACTGTGGCCTATACTAACCATTGATTCATTTTGTAAATCAACGGTTCAGATTAATTTCAAGGTTAAAAAAGTAAATTTACTCTAAATTGAAGTTTTGAAGTTCTCCTTCTCCGTGTTTTTGAGATTTTTCGTGGGTATTGTTTCGGTGAATGCGACGGTGTGAGGGAATTCCTAAGATATGGATGTCATTAGCATGTTTTTGAATGCATCGGAAAGCCTTTGAGATTCGAGTTCTTCTCGTATTGGTACTTTTCGATTTTTCGGATTCTGAGTAGTTAATTATGTGGTTGAAAATAACGTAATTCTATCGATGAATTACGTGGTTGAAAATAACGTAATTCGCTGCAAAGAACATCCATCAATCGCTGAAAAGAAATATATTAAGTCGCTGAAATTGTAATACCATAGAAATTGCCCGATATATATGTATGAATATATATTTTGATCAATTCACTAAGTAGATTTTTAATCAAATCTATATATATTTATATGTTCAAATATGTGCTTAAAGATTAGTATATTATTTTCTACAAAACATACTTTGAAAAATTATATATATTTGTCTTTTCAAATAAATATATGGATTTCAATATCAAGTGTAATAAGTATATGGTTCATAGAATATTTTAAATCCATATACAAGTTTATATACACATATATACCTTGGTCTTGAAATAATCTTTCCAAACATGTACACATGTATATACATGTATATATTCATATGTTTAAATTATAATGAGAATTATCTATTTTCTATATATCCTTGATTAATCATTCTACCCATATATTTTTTATTATGGGATTATTCTAGAATGCCATAATATAATTGGGAATAATTTGACTATGGTTTGAAATTGTAGGGTGGAATATTAATCATATCTTGTCATTTTCAAATAAAGAATATATTCTTTTTTGAAGCTATGTATGACTTACAAGATCACAAAAATTCCCACATTATGATTTTTTTTAAGATAAGAATCTTAATATATATATATATAAAAAAAAGAAAATTTAAAAAAAAAAAAAAAAAAGTTACTGTAGCATGCTACTGTAGCAGTCGGGATTTATGTGTTTTTGGTGACTTTTTGCCATTTTTTGGGTCCCAAAGGTGGGAATCTTGATCTATCACGGGGGAGGCATATTTTGGATGATTATTAGATGTCCCTAACACCCCATTTCAGTCTTCAACACTCAATAATTCATCCCAAAACTCTCCCAAACTCTCCCAAAGCCAAAACACTCTTCCGGCGACTTTCCGGCAACTTTCCGGCAATCAAATCCAACCAAGGTAGTGTGTAGATCAAGGATTTGCAGGCATTGGATTGTTGGTAAGGTGTAAATCAAGTTTCCTTATTGCTTTAAGATCATAATCAACCTTCTAACTTACGGATCTTTACTTGCAAAACACGTTCGTAGCCAAAGGAGAAGAAGAACGTGTTGCGTAGATCCGTTCGTGGCGATTTTGGACAAATCGATCAACTCTAGAACGTTCAAGAATTCACTCACTGTAAGTTAATACCTTCCATATCAATATGGGTGGTTTAAAGACATCCGAAACATTGGATCTTAAACGAAACGTTGAAATCAAACCTAAAAACCCCAATCTACGTATTTTCTGAAATCCGAGCAAAACTCTTACTTCGAGCGTTCAAACCTGAAAACTCAAAACTAAGATTTTGATCCTAAGATCTTAAGCTATATTGTGTAAAAATTTCAGAAATTTTCATCAAGTTTTGATACCCCAAATCAAGTCGGACATATTCTGCGTTTTTAAGAATTTTCAAAAGTTGACAGATTTCATAACCGAACTTGATGAGCTTATTTCTATCATTTCTAGTCCGAACCAATCTTTATGATCTAAACAAAAGTTGTAGATCTATGAGTCTTGAATACCTCTGTAAAATTTCATGCACTTTCATTAAGATTTGCTACTCCAAACCGCGTCGAACATATTCTGTGGTGCATGAACCTTTCGAAAACTGAGACAGATTTTAAGACCGAACTTAGTAGATTAATCTGACTTAATCCGTGATGAATTTGCATAATTTGCCTCTAATAAAACTTGTTTATTTTGGTATCTTTTAAGTGCCTGTAAATTTTCAGAATTTTTGGAGTTCATTTGATATGTTAAAAAGTCAAATCTTTGAGAAGTGTCAAACCTGAATCCTGACAGCATACTATTTGTGTAGAAAACTTGATTTTTGACATGCTTCCCATCATTTTTCCGAAAAACTCAAAACATGAAAGTTGTTCATTGGGATGTTTTTGAGCTACTGTGAAAATTTCAGATCAATCGCCTAAGAAATGGATTTTTAAACTGAAAAGGCGTAAACTGTGACATCGATCGGTTTTAAACTTGTGAGATTTGAAATTTCTAAACAACGATCGAAATCTAGTGATACGATAAAGCTGTATTTTTGGAAATCCCGTTACACTAAAGTTGAAACGATATCGGTTACATTGGTTATATAAAATTAGGGGGAGATTGCTCTGCAGGGTGCCCTCCTAATTATTCATTTTGTGCCAAAACGGCAATGATGATTACGCGCGAAAGATTGCCAAAACGGCATCTTATATTTTTGGGCCTATCCTCTCGGGTGTATCTGTATGGGTTACTCGAGGCTTGACGGAGCGGTACTGGATATGGCGTATTTGGTCACAAGAGACCAACGGCCTACCCTCTCGAGTGTATCCGTATGGGTTACTCGAGGCTCGACGGAGTGGTACTGGGTATGGCGAATCGGCTGCGGCCGCCGGAATACCGGCTAAATGAGATGATACTTATGAAATTGGCTGAGGCCGCCGGATCACCGGCTAAATGATATATATTGTTGAGATGATGGCGTAACGGGAAATATATATTAAAAAGCTCAGATTTTATGAAATTGGCTGCGGCCGCCGGATTGCCGGCTAAATTAAATATTGTTGAGATGGTGGCGTATCGGGGTGAATTTTTAAAAGCTCAAATTTTTATTTACTTACTTACGGCGTTTTTCATGTTTTTAAATCATGTCTTAAATAATTGCCCATGCTTAAGTTTTAAATTATGAAATTAAATGTGTCTTTAAAGTATGCAATTATATTCGCATTTTTTTTAAATAAAAATGTTTTTATGCATGGCAAAAAGTTTTATCTTAATTATTAAAAATCTAACCCCTTTATTGCTATGTAAGGATTGACTTACTCAGTATTTTATAATACTGATAAAAACCGTTGTTCATTTTTTTTTCTGTTACAGAGTACGGAGCATGATCACTCATTGGGGGATCATTTTGGATACTTAATTATTTATTTTACGTGACTTGCATGAACGGGTCTGTTTAACCCGTGGTTTGGCCATGTCGGCCCTATATTTTAAATTCCGTTGCATACACTTTACTTCCGCTGCGTACTTTATATTCTCGCTGCAACTCTGATGTAGTATTTTTAATTTATTTATGAATGGGCTGTTTGAATATTTTAAATTCTGAAAAACCATAGCCTTGCATCTCTTTAGTGAGCTCGGAGAAACCGTGTCTTGCTAGGGAGGTGTGGCGGTGGCATCCCGGCCTGGGTTACCAAAACCGGGGTGTTACAATGTGGTATCAGAGCCCGGAATATTTTAAAACTACTATTTTAAAGAGCTCGGAATATTTTTAAACTATTATTTTCAAGTATTATTATTTTTAAAGTTATCATTTCTAAACTAGTAGTATATTTCAAAAAGCCCAATTATTGTTTTGAAGTTAAAGCCCAAATTTTTAGCCCAAAAATTTTAAGAAGCCCAAGAAATTATTTTTAGCCCAATACCTGTATTTTTAAATAAAGCCCAAATGTTTATTATTTCGAGCCCAAAATTTTTATTTACTTAGTGTAATATTTTAAACCCAAGGATTAATTATTTTTGGCTCAATATCTAAATATCATGATAACCCCAACTATTTTGGCCCAATAACTTGTTTTTATTTAAAGCCCAAATAATTTATTTCTTTCGGCCCAATAATAGTGGCCCAAACATTTTATCCTTATTTTAGTCTATCCATGGAATAAATTTATTTTTAAAACCCATGGATAAATAAATGCATGCATAAATTTTTTTTTTTTTTTTTATCAAGGGGGATCATCACTGCATGTGCATATTGCATTTCTATACCTTAGAGAACCTAGAAGCGTTATGTTGTAACCTAGATCTTTTTCTTGCGCTAGATGGCTAACCAAGACATGATGAACTTAATGGTCAAAATGATGAACTCTCACTTTGATTCCCAACAAACCATACAACAAATGGAACATCGTATGGCCCAATTAGAGGCAAATCTACACCATATGGGAAGCTTAAGAGAGGCGGACCACCACCGCATAAACCAGCTCGAAGACCAAATCCAAAACCTCACTACACAAAATCTATGTTTAAAGGAGCTTGTTGATGCTCATGGGGATGACTTGAACCACATTTTCGATGACCTACTACCGCCAAGCCCGGTGGAGGAAGATCCGGAGGAGGATCCCACCACTGTGCCGGAGGACGCCTAGAAATGATAGGAGGATCCTATTTTGGTATATCCTATCACTTGTAAAAAAAAAAAAAATAAAAATAAATAAATAAATAAATAAATCAAGTTTTTGTTTGAACACTCTCTATTCCAAAAATTATGTTGAATTCCCAAACAACAAATCCATCTCAAACGCACGGCTCATTTAAACCTTGAAACCCAAGACCCTGAAACCCTAGACCCTGGGGTTTCGATAATCATTGTATAAACCCTTTATTATATTTTCCTTAAAATCTAAATCACTTGTTCTTGCAACAGAATGGCACCGAGAGGGAGACCGCGCGTCCAGCCCATTCCTCCCAATACCAACGAAATACCTAGGCAACCTGACATGCCGATACCAAACGTGGGTGTACACGCTCAGGAAGAGCCAGCAGGCCCTATACCAGACAACATAGGTAATCGCCTACGCACTCTAGAAGAGGTTCTCATTGCGATAGGGAACGCGCAGGTGAACTAAGGCCAAGCGGCTGCGGCACCTCCACCACAAGCTCGCATTAATTACCTAGCCATGGTGAACCCATACCAACCGCCGCACTACGCAGGCGAGGAAGACCCTGCAAAACTAGAGGAGTGGATTAGGACCTTCGACAAGTTGTTAAGCGCAGTTAAGTGCCCAGAAGGGGAAAAGGTGCATGTGGCCTCATACTACCTGGGAGGTGAAGCAGACGACTGGTGGCAAGCCACCCAGGGAAAGATACAAGAGGAAGATGTGCCCTATTCATGGACTGAAATGATGGAACTGCTCAGGGACCGATTTTACCCCCTGAGTACGAAGGCGGCCATGTACGAGGAGTTTTTGTCACTGAAACAAGGCGGGCAGACTGTACAAGAGTATTACACTCGATTCAAGGAGTTGGTGCGCTTTGCACCAAGACTAGTACCGACAGACGTAGAGAAGGCACAAAAATTTGAGATGGGATTGAACTTGACCATACGGGAAGTGATCACTGGTGTCCATTACCCGGACCTGCAAGCAGTATATGATCGTGCAGTTGCTGTTGCAAGGGTGCAACAACTGAAGAGGAGGATGAGTGGAGAGTCCAGTCGGGGACCTCAGGGGCAAGATAAGAGGAACAGGGATAACCGCACCGGTAACAATTCTGGAGGAAACAACTTTCGGGGAGGCCTGAACAGACTCCCTCAGAACAACAATAGGGGAAATGGTGGGAGAACCTTTTTCCAGGGTAACCCTGTGCCACGATGCCCAAGATGTGGGAGACCTCACTTGATTAGGGGATGCCCCCAACAGGGCACATGCTTCAGGTGTGGTCGATTTGGTCATCGGGTGAATGAGTGCCGGACTCGAATTGAAAACATCACCAAGCGGGAGGACTTGATTATGGGGCCAGCATAGCCTCGTAACCAAAATGGACGGAATGGTAACTATCAAGGGTACAGACCCCCTCAGAACCAGAATTTCAACCAGAATCAACGCCCTCCACAGAATCCAAATCAGCAACAGAATCAGAACCCGAACCGGGATCAGCCGGGCAACCAAGGACGGCCCATGGGGAGGTTGAATGTTATCAACCAAGCAGATGTGCCTATGCAGGGTGACGTGATGGCAGGTACATTCCATGTTTTAAGTACACCCCTTAAAGTTCTGTTTGACTCAGGAGCTAGTTGTTCGATTATATCATCAATAGTCTTATCTGAACTAGATCTACCTAAGTGCGAACTGATTAACTTAGAAATTCAACTACCATCAGGAGAGGTAGTACCATGCTCTAAACGTTATAACGGAATTCCGATAGTTATCAAGAACATAGAATTTTTCGCAAACTTGGTAGAATTTAATTTAAGGGACTTCGACGTTATACTGGGAATGGATTGATTGACCCGGTATAAAGCGGTAATAGAATGTCAAAAGCAGAAGATCACCTTGTCGAAAGGTAGGGGAAAGAGAGTCATCTTTTACTCTCAACCCCCTAAGAGGAGCAACAAGGTTGTTAACGCTCTCAAGCTTCGTAGCTTAATGCATAAGGGATACGCGTTGTATGCATGCTACGTTCACAACCTGGAGGCGGAAGAGAGCAAGGTTGACGACATCCCAGTGGTGAGAGAATACCCGGACGTATTTCCTGAAGACATCCCTGGTATGCCACCTGAGAGAGATCTTGAATTCACCATAGATCTCATTCCGGGAACGGAACCTGTCTCGAAGGCCCCTTACCGTATGGCACCACTGGAAATGAAGGAGTTAAAGGAACAACTCGAAGAGTTGTTGGAGAAAGGATACATAAGACCAAGTACGTCCCCGTGGGGAGCACCGGTCTTATTTGTTAAAAGGAAGGACGGAGGACTACGCCTTTGCATCGATTACAGAGGACTCAATCAAGTGACCATCAAGAACAAGTATCCATTACCAAGGATTGAGGACTTATTTGATCAATTGAAGGGGGCGTCGGTGTTCTCAAAAATCGACTTGCGATCCGGTTATCACCAGCTGAGGATTGCGGAGAAGGATATTCCGAAGACGGCATTCCGAACTCGTTATGGACACTACGAGTTCACAGTATTATCCTTTGGGTTAACAAATGCACCTGCAATGTTCATGAACCTCATGAACGATGTATTTAGAGAATTGTTAGATCAAAGCGTCGTGGTGTTCATCGACGACATCCTGATCTACTCGAGAAGCGAGGAGGAGCATTCCCAACATTTGCACCAAGTGTTAGGGATTTTGCGCAAGAACCAACTCTATGGCAAACTATCCAAATGCGACTTTTGGTTGAAGGAAGTAGCATTCCTTGGGCACATAGTATCCGCCACTGGAGTTTCAGTGGATCAGGCAAAAATTTCGGCGGTGACGGAATGGGTATCGCCGACGAGTCCAACTGAAATACGGAGCTTCCTTGGGCTAGCTGGTTATTATAGGCGATTTGTGAAGGACTTCTCAAAAATCGCACGCCCGTTGACCCAGCTGTTGAAGAAAGGGGTAAAATATGACTGGACCAGTGAGTGTGAGTCCGCGTTTCAAGAACTGAAAAAGCGACTCACCAGTACACCCGTACTAGCACTACCATCAGAGAATGGTGACTTCGAGGTTTACAGTGACGCTTCAAAGGAAGGTCTAGGATGTGTTTTGATGCAAGACTCGAGAGTCATTGCATATGCTTCGCGCCAATTCAAACCTCATGAAGCGAACTACCCAACGCACGACTTGGAGTTGGCGGCAGTCGTGTTCGCTCTGAAAATATGGAGACACTACCTTTATGGGAGAAAGTGTCGGATGTTCACAGACCACAAAAGCCTCAAATACATATTCACGCAAAAAGAGCTAAATCTGAGACAACGGAGATGGTTGGAACTAATCAAGGACTATGATCTCGAAATTTCTTACCACGAAGGGAAGGCCAACGTAGTAGCCGATGCCTTAAGCCGGAAGACCCAACATGTGGCAAATTCGATGGTGATTCCGCCAGCATTGTATATGGACTTGGCAAGATTGAGCTTAGAACTAGTGCATTCGGGCACTGTAAATGAAATGGTCAACGCAATGGTAGTCGAATCGACCATATTTGACGAGATCAAACTCGCCCAACCGGGCGACGCAAAGTTGGAAAGGATTAAGGAGAACATTGCCAACGGGAAGGCAATAGGATTTGCTATCCATGAGGACGGAAGCATTCGTTTCAAGGGAAGATGGTGTGTACCACAAAAATGCATGGAGATAAAACAAAGATTGATGGAAGAAGGGCATAACACACCTTACTCGGTTCACCCTGGAGGCGACAAATTATATAAGGATTTGAGGAAGATTTACTGGTGGCCGAGGATGAAGAATGAAGTGGCAGAATTTGTAGCGAGATGCCTCACGTGCCAAAAGGTCAAAGCCGTGCGACAGAAACCCTTAGGATTGATGCAACCATTGGAAATCCCGAGTTGGAAGTGGGATAGTATCTCTATGGATTTCGTTTCGGGATTACCACGATCACCAAGAGGAATGAATAAGATATGGGTGATTGTCGATAGGCTAACGAAGACGGCCATTTTTATTCCAATGAAGGACACTTGGACCATGGACCAATTAGCAAGGGCGTATATTGACAATGTGGTACGAAGACACGGGGTGCCACATGACATTATCTCCGATAGAGACAGTAGATTTGTCTCTCACTTTTGGATCAAGTTACAAGAAGCCCTCGGTACGCAGATTAAGATGAGCACCGCATTCCACCCAATGACGGATGGACAAACTGAGAGAACAATCCAAACGTTGGAAGACATGCTGAGAGCTTGCGTCCTAGAGTTTAAGGGTAGCTGGGAAAATCATTTACCCCTAATTGAATTTTCCTACAACAATAGCTACCACGCTAGCATCGGCATGGCACCATTCGAGGCATTGTATGGTCGAAGGTGCCGAAGTCCGTTGAGTTGGGAAGGGAGTGATAAGACAGTGGTAGTAGGACCACAACTCGTAGAAGATATGACCCAACAAATCAAAGTGATTCGAGGAAAGATGAAAGCGGCCCAGGACCGACAGAAAAGTTATGCCGATGTGAGACGGCAAGACCTAGAATTTCAAGTTGGGGATAAGGTCATGTTAAAGATATCACCGATGAAGGGGGTTATGCGTTTTGGCAAACGAGGAAAGTTAAGCCCTCGATATATAGGACCTTATGAAATTCTAGAAAAAGTCGGGAATTTAGCATATCGTCTAGCCTTACCGCCACAATTGGCTAGAGTTCACAACGTGTTCCACATATCACAATTGAAGAAGTATGTGCACGATCCGACCCATGTACTCCAACCGGAAGGAATTGAATTGGATGATGACTTGAGCTATGAGGAAATTCCGGTACGAATACTCGATGTTAAGGAGAGAGTAACAAGGAACAAAGCCGTGAGAATGGTCAAGGTTCTTTGGTCGAACCATGAAAGTGAAACGGCGACATGGGAGTTAGAATCCGACATGAAGGAGCGTTACCCGACCCTATTCCAAAACGGTGCAACCGCAGTTATGGGGACATAACTGTAATCTTAAGGGGGAGAGGATGTAACGACCCGAATATTTTGTATCCCAAATGAACAAATTCAAATTGTTTTGAACTACGTAATGACTTGATCCCTTCACGGGGTACGTAGGCAACTTGGAAATTTCAATTCTGGGTTCAGTCGAATAATATCAAACAACAAAACACAATGATACAATCGCAATCAATCAATCGGTCAATAAGTCGCGCAACTTCGGGGACGAAGTTGATTCTTAAGGAGGGTAGATTGTAATACCATAGAAATTGCCCGATATATATGTATGAATATATATTTTGATCAATTCACTAAGTAGATTTTTAATCAAATCTATATATATTTATATGTTCAAATATGTGCTTAAAGATTAGTATATTATTTTCTACAAAACATACTTTGAAAAATTATATATATTTGTCTTTTCAAATAAATATATGGATTTCAATATCAAGTGTAATAAGTATATGGTTCATAGAATATTTTAAATCCATATACAAGTTTATATACACATATATACCTTGGTCTTGAAATAATCTTTCCAAACATGTACACATGTATATACATGTATATATTCATATGTTTAAATTATAATGAGAATTATCTATTTTCTATATATCCTTGATTAATCATTCTACCCATATATTTTTTATTATGGGATTATTCTAGAATGCCATAATATAATTGGGAATAATTTGACTATGGTTTGAAATTGTAGGGTGGAATATTAATCATATCTTGTCATTTTCAAATAAAGAATATATTCTTTTTTGAAGCTATGTATGACTTACAAGATCACAAAAATTCCCACATTATGATTTTTTTTAAGATAAGAATCTTAATATATATATATATAAAAAAAAGAAAATTTTAAAAAAAAAAAAAAAAAAGTTACTGTAGCATGCTACTGTAGCATGCTACTGTAGCAGTCGGGATTTATGTGTTTTTGGTGACTTTTTGCCATTTTTTGGGTCCCAAAGGTGGGAATCTTGATCTATCACGGGGGAGGCATATTTTGGATGATTATTAGATGTCCCTAACACCCCATTTCAGTCTTCAACACTCAATAATTCATCCCAAAACTCTCCCAAACTCTCCCAAAGCCAAAACACTCTTCCGGCGACTTTCCGGCAACTTTCCGGCAATCAAATCCAACCAAGGTAGTGTGTAGATCAAGGATTTGCAGGCATTGGATTGTTGGTAAGGTGTAAATCAAGTTTCCTTATTGCTTTAAGATCATAATCAACCTTCTAACTTACGGATCTTTACTTGCAAAACACGTTCGTAGCCAAAGGAGAAGAAGAACGTGTTGCGTAGATCCGTTCGTGGCGATTTTGGACAAATCGATCAACTCTAGAACGTTCAAGAATTCACTCACTGTAAGTTAATACCTTCCATATCAATATGGGTGGTTTAAAGACATCCGAAACATTGGATCTTAAACGAAACGTTGAAATCAAACCTAAAAACCCCAATCTACGTATTTTCTGAAATCCGAGCAAAACTCTTACTTCGAGCGTTCAAACCTGAAAACTCAAAACTAAGATTTTGATCCTAAGATCTTAAGCTATATTGTGTAAAAATTTCAGAAATTTTCATCAAGTTTTGATACCCCAAATCAAGTCGGACATATTCTGCGTTTTTAAGAATTTTCAAAAGTTGACAGATTTCATAACCGAACTTGATGAGCTTATTTCTATCATTTCTAGTCCGAACCAATCTTCATGATCTAAACAAAAGTTGTAGATCTATGAGTCTTGAATACCTCTGTAAAATTTCATGCACTTTCATTAAGATTTGCTACTCCAAACCGCGTCGAACATATTCTGTGGTGCATGAACCTTTCGAAAACTGAGACAGATTTTAAGACCGAACTTAGTAGATTAATCTGACTTAATCCGTGATGAATTTGCATAATTTGCCTCTAATAAAACTTGTTTATTTTGGTATCTTTTAAGTGCCTGTAAATTTTCAGAATTTTTGGAGTTCATTTGATATGTTAAAAAGTCAAATCTTTGAGAAGTGTCAAACCTGAATCCTGACAGCATACTATTTGTGTAGAAAACTTGATTTTTGACATGCTTCCCATCATTTTTCCGAAAAACTCAAAACATGAAAGTTGTTCATTGGGATGTTTTTGAGCTACTGTGAAAATTTCAGATCAATCGCCTAAGAAATGGATTTTTAAACTGAAAAGGCGTAAACTGTGACATCGATCGGTTTTAAACTTGTGAGATTTGAAATTTCTAAACAACGATCGAAATCTAGTGATACGATAAAGCTGTATTTTTGGAAATCCCGTTACACTAAAGTTGAAACGATATCGGTTACATTGGTTATATAAAATTAGGGGGAGATTGCTCTGCAGGGTGCCCTCCTAATTATTCATTTTGTGCCAAAACGGCAATGATGATTACGCGCGAAAGATTGCCAAAACGGCATCTTATATTTTTGGGCCTATCCTCTCGGGTGTATCTGTATGGGTTACTCGAGGCTTGACGGAGCGGTACTGGATATGGCGTATTTGGTCACAAGAGACCAACGGCCTACCCTCTCGAGTGTATCCGTATGGGTTACTCGAGGCTCGACGGAGTGGTACTGGGTATGGCGAATCGGCTGCGGCCGCCGGAATACCGGCTAAATGAGATGATACTTATGAAATTGGCTGAGGCCGCCGGATCACCGGCTAAATGATATATATTGTTGAGATGATGGCGTAACGGGAAATATATATTAAAAAGCTCAGATTTTATGAAATTGGCTGCGGCCGCCGGATTGCCGGCTAAATTAAATATTGTTGAGATGGTGGCGTATCGGGGTGAATTTTTAAAAGCTCAAATTTTTATTTACTTACTTACGGCGTTTTTCATGTTTTTAAATCATGTCTTAAATAATTGCCCATGCTTAAGTTTTAAATTATGAAATTAAATGTGTCTTTAAAGTATGCAATTATATTCGCATTTTTTTTAAATAAAAATGTTTTTTATGCATGGCAAAAAGTTTTATCTTAATTATTAAAAATCTAACCCCTTTATTGCTATGTAAGGATTGACTTACTCAGTATTTTATAATACTGATAAAAACCGTTGTTCATTTTTTTTTCTGTTACAGAGTACGGAGCATGATCACTCATTGGGGGATCATTTTGGATACTTAATTATTTATTTTACGTGACTTGCATGAACGGGTCTGTTTAACCCGTGGTTTGGCCATGTCGGCCCTATATTTTAAATTCCGTTGCATACACTTTACTTCCGCTGCGTACTTTATATTCTCGCTGCAACTCTGATGTAGTATTTTTAATTTATTTATGAATGGGCTGTTTGAATATTTTAAATTCTGAAAAACCATAGCCTTGCATCTCTTTAGTGAGCTCGGAGAAACCGTGTCTTGCTAGGGAGGTGTGGCGGTGGCATCCCGGCCTGGGTTACCAAAACCGGGGTGTTACAGAAATGCTTACAGATACATCGCTGAAATGTGTATTTCCTCGTCGCTGAAATTACTACTCACACATTGCTGAAAAAGCTTCCCAATGTCGTTATCAATAGACAAATTAAAGATGAAATGTCACTATCCTAATTTCCCTTTATTAAATGTGCATTGATACTCTGCTGGAAAAAATGTGCATTGATTACTCTGCGGGGAAAAATGTGCATTGATTATAGTGTCCGTCCTTGTGTGGAGGCTAATAAAATGAAATATATACAGTGGAACAACTATTATCTTCAGCTATGGACTGTTCCAAATTCAGCGACATACACTTCTTATTTCAGCGATGTATCACTATATATTTCAGCGATCATTTTTGGCACGATTTGTAGTCGCTGAAAATACGTTTTATAGTCGCTGAAAATGATTTGTAATTTCGCTGAAAATAATATAGTCCAGTTGCTGAAAAGAATTAATGCTATTTTTGCACAGAATATTTGTATATAATTTGTGTCGATATTATATATTCATTTTAGTTAATTTTTCTTTTATAACATATTTTTGGATAGAAATCCGTTTAAGATATGAAGTAAATCTGTTTAAGATATGTAGTAATGTTTGTTAATTTGGTAATTAATGAAACTGTTATATATTTTTTTGGACAACTTTACACTTTTCCATTTACAACCCTTAGATTTTAAAAGAACGCTCTAGATTCTTGCCTTGATGTACTGTGGATTTCTTGATCACATAGTAACTGCCTCCTTAAATAAAATATGTATTGTAACCATTGGCGGATCCACTAACAACACTATGGTGGCACGAGATACCACTCAAATTGACAAAAATGCTATTTTAAGCTATAAAAACTTTTAGATTTAGCTTGATTTGGCTTTTTGCAATCACTGATCAATTATGTAACGCTACATTGACACCCGCTATGGTGTGCCCAGCTTCTCCGCTGACACACCAGCCTGAGTACTGGCTCTGATACCATCTGTAACGTCCCAATCACACTCACTTGTAGATATTGTCCGCTTTGGGCCAATCTCCCTCACGGCTTTAAAACACGTCTACAAGGGAGAGGTGTCCACACCCTTATAAGGCATGCTTCGTTTCCCTCTCCAACAGATGTGGGATGTTACAAATTATAACCTAGTCTTTTTCAATAGTTTTTGTATTTTAACTACGATTTTTAATTTCAACATAATTTCCATCATTTTTTTTTGGGTAAACATTGACACCTATGTGTCGGCAAAGATGTGTGAAGGCCAAAGCCACATAAATTACAATTATTTGAATGTTATTTTGAAATCGTATAATAATATGATTTTTTTGTAATTTAACAATTTAATTTTTTCTGTCAAATACTATTAAAAGATTACAAATTTGATTTGATGTTAACTAAATTAAATTAAAGAATTTTAATGATCATTACATATGACACGAGCCACTTAATATTAACATTTTTTAGACTAATTTGAAGTTATTTTTCAAAAAAAACACTTTACAAATTTACTCTGACCGGCAAAAACAATAATAGTGTATAAGAGATTTTTGTTGTATAATCACTAGTAAAAGAAGCGTTATTCTTTATGAAAAGGCCTCAATCAATGCCAAAAATAAAATAAAAAATAAAAAATAGTGAATTATAACGTTCTTTCATGGTAACACATTAATTGGAAAAAGTTCTGAGCATTCTTTGAAAAAAATTATTTTCCAAGCCCCTTGGCAAAAACTTATGCCAAAATAAGAAAAATGTCTTGGACAAGATATGCAAAGCCAAGGTGTCCCAACTTACGAAAATTTCCACAATTTTATTTCTATCGTGTTGTCCATTCATACCAAATTTTAATTTCAAAATCATACAATTGAGGGTGTATATTTCTTGGTTTTAGATTCATAGATAAAGTATATCAACTTAATTATACAAATGTGCTCTTCACACTTCAATTCCTAAATCGTATTACAATTTATAAAATTCCAATAATGAAAATTTTAAGTGGGTATATATTGTATAGGAAAAAAGGCCAATATAGTCATTTTTTTTACAAAAAAGCCAAATTAGTCATTTTTTTATTTTTTTTAGCCCAATTGGTCCGCTACATATACTAATTACGTCTCAATCGGTCCTCCACCCACTAATTATGCCCTAATTACATATTTTTGGCCAAATCAGTCTTTTTTTTTCAAAAATCTAAATTGGTCCGTTATTAATTTTTGCCCCCTTTCATGCAGTCCAATGCACATTTCAAACCACTAATAACTCAAATTTGATATACGTAAAAATTCTAAAATTTCGAAATTTATAAACTACACGACGAGACGAATCTAACAAGATCCTACTTAACTCATTTTAACTTGTATATCTAGGTCCGTTATTAACACGACGAGACGGACCTAGATATACAAATTAAAATGAGCCAAGTAGAATCTTGTTAGATTCGTCTCGTCGTTTAGTTTATACTCTCTCTGTCCCATTTGAAATGTCTCAAAACTTTTTGACACGCAGTCGAATGCCTTTGTTTAACAATTAATATCTTAAAATATAGAGAAGTAAAAATTATAAAAATTATATATTTTAAAACTATACGATTAGACGAATCCAACAAGACCGAACTTGACTATATTTTTTGTTGATATAATTGTGATAACATTAGGTCAAAGTTGATCAATGTCAAAGTCAAAATGGGACAATACAAGTGGGATGGAGGGAGTAAATATCGAAATTTTAGAATTTTTACTTATATCGAATTTGAGTTATTAGTGGTTTGAAATGTGAAAGGGGGTGGACCAATTTAGATTTTTGAAAAAAAAGGACTGATTTGGTCTAAAATGTGTAATTAGGGCATAATTAGTGGGTGAAGGACCGATTGGGACGTAATTAGTATATGTAGCGGACCAATTGGGTAAAAAATAAAAAAAGGACTGATTTGGCTTTTTTGTAAAAAAAAGGACTATATTGGCCTTTTTCCCTATATTGTATATAAGTACTATACATAACTATTTGTACATACTCCCTCCGTTCCTTTTTACTCCTAGTTGTCTTTTTAGAGATTATAGATAGTTTTGCTATGTTTTTAATTACCGTATTACCATTTACTTTATATAAATGCTAATTGTGGATATTTATTACGAAAGAGTTTAGTTGAATGGTAAAAATGAAAATTTTTGAGTTAATTAATGCAAATCTTAGTTATTGAAATTTTGAGCCGAAAGAGACAACTATTTAGGAAGGGAGGGAGGGAGTATCAACTATGAATGTGAGCAATATTTTCACGTGGCACAAATTTTTAAGGTTTCAAGAAGCTATGTCCGAATTGCACAAACATGAATCTCTCTGTCCCTTTTTTTATTAGTTTGTAACCAAAATATTTCCCCAAACAAGTCCTTGGCCCAGCCTGAATAGCTGATAAATATGATGCAATCTTGTACTCTCATACTTCTGTAATGTATGCTGCAAAACAAAATATGGAAGTTTTTAAAAATTACTTGTACAGATTTTTTTTTGAATTAAAAATGAGCTTATCTGTTTCGGGACAGAAATCAAATTAAAATGTCATTTTGCACTTAGTAAAAGATGATAATAAAGTGATCATGAGCTTGCTATATTTACTCACATTCAACACAATAAACTTTAATAGAGATTCAGACCGGAAAAGCCGATTCTTGAGCCATCTTTCGGGCATGAATTCCTCATCATTTCATCGTCGCCCAATATGTTATGCCATGTACAATATAACGTTTCCCTCGTTTATCTTGTTGCCATTGCGGCAGCAACATTGATGTCCTAATTACGATCATAACATATACATATTTTCGTCGCCTATGTCCTCGCCTCTGGGCGAGGAAAATTTAATTCATCGCCTTTGTTCGTTGCCTACAGACAATTTTCTTGTAGTGATTTTGCAGAGGTATTATTGTGAATGTGAAGTTAATATTTTTAATCGAATTACACTTCGTCGGGGATTGGAGATAAAGTGAAAGAAAGAAAAGTTGAACAATGAATTTCTTTAAGACAAGGCTGCTGCCTTTGTTGATTCTGCCGAACATTTTCTTGAGTACAATCACTTATGTATGGCTCTTTTTATAAATGCAATTACAAGTGGAGATAATTAAAGAAAATACATCCAATAAATAGTCATTGAAGAAATATTGCTCCTTTGGAAAGAACAGAAGAGTTTATCTGATTGGATATTGCAGATTAACATTTAACATCCCCGGCCCGCTTAATTCGTAATTCCATTTCCTTCTTGAACTTTTGACCACTTCTGAAATGACATTGCCTTTGTGAGAGCATCAGCAAGCTGGGACAATTTGTCGATATTCTCCATGTAAATTTCATTCTCTTGAACCTTTGAACGGATGTAGTGATGCTCTATATGCTTTGTTAGTTCCTCGATTTTGAGATAATGTGTTCCACTCCGATGATGAACACTAGATAGGATCCCTCCCCCTAGTCTTATCCGTTCGATCAACTTGGCAAGAATATCTTGAGAATGGATAAGTTCATCCCTGCATGGAAAGGCGTGGCCGAATCCTTCCTCCCAACGGCTCCCTCCTCATTTCCTTGGAAGGACGACGAATCAAGGAAAGGAGATTTTCGGCTATGGAAGGGACGTGTTTAAAGGGATTCAAATTATTCCCTTCCTTAGCTACGGATTCTCTCAAGTCCTTTAAAAGGAACCGTGCAAGGGGAAGACGGCATCGATTGGAACGTTTGTGATAATCATCTTGGAAGCACTTGCATAAAATCGTGAGAGAATCCCATATACAAAATCCTCACCCCATCCAAGTGTTCATCAACCTTGTGAAGGAGATTGTGTCTTGAGTGATCATTTGTTATATAGTGCACATCGCATCCTTGATTGATTTCGACACCTTCAATCAAGGGCCTCACTCAAGCTCGTGTCAACAAAAGATACTGCCCTTCATTGTTACATCAAAGGGAGGATCTTTTACAGGTTCACTCAAGGGTAACTTGGAGAAGGAGTCTTCAAGGGGTCGAAGAAGAATCGGAGCATTCTCACCAGAAAAGGGAGTTTCTGGTACCATCGATCATCTTCTTGGGTGTTGGAGTAAAAGATTACTTGTTCACTATTGTTCGTGTTATAACGTGGTGTTCGAACATATAGTGGAACTCTCCTGGATTGGTATCCCCCAGACGTAGGCCTTGGGCCGAACTGGGTCAACAACTTCTGTTTGTTCATTTTACTTTCACGCACTTGTTTATTATTTTTACTAACCTACTAATATACTATTTAATTGTGTGGTTGATCAAACAAACCTTATTGGTTTCTAATCTCGACTTAAAAGGGGCTAACATGCTTTGTCGTCCATGGGAAACATGATTTTTGTCCATTGCAATTGTTGACTCACTATCACAAAAATTGGAGTTGCCTTGACCACTTCTTGACCCAAAGCTTTTAGAAAATTGAAGAGCTTTGTGTAACCCATACACATTTCCTTATTTTCTCTTTTTCTTCGAAACCTTGATGTTGCTTGACATACACCCCCTTTTCTAACTTTCCATTTAGAAAGGTAGTTGAACAACTTTAATTCCATTTGGGCAGCAAGAGCAAGAACCATCCTTATAGTCTCCATTCGTGCAACTGGAGCAAATGTCCCTTTGAAATCAACTCTAGGTTGATATGCATATCCTTTGCAACTAATCGTGCCTTGTATTTTTCCACATATCTGTAACACCCCCATTTTCGGCGCAGCGGAAAGGAGGGGTGCTATTCTAGATGTTGCCGGCTCCAGAGTGAAGGCTGACCTCACAAACCAACCTGAGCTCTTTCCAGTGTACTTTGGTGTCACTCACGCACACCCTGGGAGACTTAGCAGGAGGTCACCCATTCTAGAATTATCCAAGGCAAGCACACTTAACTTTGGAGTTCTTATAGAGGTCACCCATTCTAGAATTATCCAAGGCAAGCACACTTAACTTTGGAGTTCTTATAGAATGACTACCAAAAAAGAAATGTACATTGTTGGTATGAGTAGCTTATTTTACTCCATTTACGACATTCTCTGGGGTATTACATTATTCATCTTCATTAAACTTGGTCCTAAAGACTCATTTTAGTCCAATAGCTTCTTTGCCTTTTGGAAGATCATCCAGGTGCCACAGCTTCTGCATTGTGGCGGAAAATAATGCAACGTTAGCAAAATTATAGATTTCATTTAGTGAGCGATACTTCCTTGGCTCATAATCTGAATTTGATCCTTTACCAATGATATCATTGAGTGGAGTTTCTCCTTGAATTCATGGTGGTGGCAGTAGTGACTCAAGCTCACTAATTGTATTCTTGGTATTCTTGGCTCATCTTTCCATTTCCATATACCAATTTCGTCAATTATTACATCCCTGGAGAATATCAATTCCTTGGTGGCTGGATTGTAGAGACAATACCCTTTCAACTCATCGCCACAAAAAAAAAAAAAACTCTCATCAAATTTGCTTGTCTTTTCCTGGAATAAAAGCATAGGCAATGCAATAAAAAACTTTAAGCCGACTTACCACCGGTTTTGTTTGGTGCCATGCTTCAAAAGGACTTTTATTCATCACTACTTTTGTTGGACAAAAATTCAGTATGTGTACAGCAGTGTGAACAGCTTCGATTTGGCCCAAAAATCATTTGGTAAGTGTTCTTTTTTGTCAACATGCTCCTGGCCACTTCAACAAATGTATGATTTTTTCTTTCCGCGACACCATTTTGTTGTGGTGTCTATCGCATGGTAAGCTGTCTCTTTATGCCTTCTCTTTTGCAGGATACTGTGAAGCGCTTGAAGATGAATTCTCAGCCTTAATTAGTTCATAGACTATTTATTTCATAGTCACTTCGCTTTTCGGCTAGAGCTTTGAAGTGCAAAAATTTGAAAAAGCTTCTAATTTACGCTCAATAGACAATAGTATACACCCAATACATTCTTGTAAAATCATCGAGAAAAAGTAAGAAATACCTTTCATTTCCCAACGATGGTGTCCTTGTAGGCCACAAATGTCAGCATGTAAGCTTAAGCGACTCATTGTTATACTTGTTAACACTACTTTTGCTTGGAAGGCTTGTGTAGGTCCCTTAGTGATTCAAGATTCTGTTATGGATGTTATTACGATGTTCTAACTACGGTATACGAAAGCGATAAAGAACACAGTAATTTGATAACCCAGTTCGGTCCTTCCGACCTACGTCTGGGGGATACCAATCCAGGCGACCTTTCACTAGACAGAAAAACTAAAACACAAACACGCTACACAAGCCTAACACCAGAATCCAAACTCTACCACTAGATGATACGATCTAGCTGATCAGACGTCGTTGAGACTCCCCCTCAACACACCTGTAGGGAACACACCCTAGAATGGAATCTTCAAAGGCACCAGCGCTGTCTGTCGTTCACCTTGGCTTTCTTCTTTGATCGCATGAATTCCTCCAGAACTTTCTTGAATATTGAAGATCACAATATCTCCAGATATTCCAGTGTAATCTCAATCTAATCTTGTTCTTCTAAAAATATCTCACACTATGAAATCTTGAAGAACATTTACAAGACTCTCTCAAAACTTTTTCTCTGTAATCTCTAAGAATGAATACAAGTAAAAATCGCTCAATTAAAAATCTTATTCTAGATTACAGACTCTGCACTATATAAAGAATACAAAACACATAACTACCAGCAGAGTTAACTGTCGTCGTCAACCTGATGTGCCAACACCTGAGAAACATCTCAATGAAAAGTACAAGGTTAAGTTGTCATAACACAGTATTAACAATCTCCCCCACATTTCATGGAGATGTTGATCCATCAAACAAGGTGTCTATCAGAAATGCAAGCAATAATGAATTCAGATTATGATAGATAAGCACATCAACCAATATAACAAAATATCAACAAGGTAAGTTCCAATCAAGACGACAGTAATAGAGAGTCAATAGTCCATCACAGTTCATCCAAAAACAAACAAACACAATCATCAAAACAGTGTCATCAGCACAAAGTTTAAACATCCATCAGTCATCACCAAAAACATTAAACATTAAAAAGTTTAGTCAGAGTCAGAAAGGTGTTACCCAAATGTACCAACAACTATACCACATCGAGATGACCTCCACCAAAATAGACACCACCACACTTGTTTCTCCTCCTTGATGGATCAAACTACTCCATCTGAAGAATCCTCTTCCTCATCAGCAAATGGATTCTGCTCCTCAGAACGAGCTCCACTTGAAGAGGCCTTGCGGATTGGGGACAGAGAACCTGGAAGCATACTTAAAATCTGTGCAATCTTGCGCTTGGTGGCAATGGCTTCCTCACTAATCTTAGTCTGCTTGTCACTAAGGGCAAGCAACTCAGATTTGATATGCAAAATGAGATCAGTTCCAGACGGTGGTGGTCATTCCTTGAAGTCATTATGCTTGTCACAAAGCTCATTAGAAGGGGAATGTGCATTTATCTTGATCAGGTCATCCTTCTTTGTCTTAATGCCATTTTGATGTAGCAACAATGTGATAAGGCCAGGGTATGGTAGACTAGCAGTCTTTGTGATTAGATCACGAGTAAAACCTAGAATACGCTTCAAAACCAGAAGACCAAAATTCATAAGTTCTATTCCAGAATCAATACAAAACAAAAGTTTACCCATTTCCAGTGAAGGCTGTGAGGCGTTGGATGTTGGCAGGATGTTTGCACGACACAAATAGAACAAACAGTGAAATTTCATGGTCATGTCAGAATCACTGCACTTCTTCCGACCAAAATCAAAAGCCCTCTGATTTGAAATGGTGTAGGCTATGTCGGCAGGCGAATGAGGCAAATACTCCAGTGGATCACCAAGATCGTCGTTTGGTGCAAGTTCTAACAACGCATTGATAACACCAGGAGTTAAATCAATAAACTTGCCTCTAATGTATATCTTACCAAACCACTGAGACTTTTTGTTGAGAACTTCAGGATGTAAATTGGCGTAAAACTCTCTGACCAGTGTTGGAGAGTAAGCTTTAAACACCATTGACCATTTCAGTAAATGTCTTTCTTCAAGAAATTCTACGAACCCTAGGTCCGTGTATGAAGAATGGACAAAAGTCTCCTCTGGGATGAACTTCCTGTTAACAAGGTCTTTGGTTCCGAACAGCATCATTTCCTTGGTAAAATACGTCATGTTGAACGCTCGTTGTGACTGTAAATCTCGCTTTGTTTTCTCTGGAGTCCTCTGAGTCCTTGGTCGTTTTGCAGGTGTACCAACATCACTAGTAGAGGTGCTCCGCTTCTTTCTCTGAGAAGACCTAGTAGTAGGTCGTCGAACCTCTGTTCCAACATCAACTTGTTCTGGAACCTCTGGTTCATCATGGGGCAGAATATGGTCTTCTTCTTCTTCCTGGACATGTTCGGCTTCAGCATTGGCAGGATTTGGAGTAGCTTCAGTGGGGTTTTCAGAGGATTTGCCAGTAGGGTTTGAAGTAGGATCCTGAGGAGGATTTTGCACTGGACTAGGAGGAGGGGTAGGATACATAGTGATAATAGGCTCGGCATTTTCAGCAAACTCGGAAAGTTGGGCTTCGGTAGCTTCTGTGGAGGTTGGAGTAGGGTTTTCAGGCATGGCATTTTGATCCTCAACAAAATTTTCTGAGGGATTTTGGGTTTCAGAAGTAATTGGAGGTTCCGAACTAGTTGGGACTTGATCGAAACTTTTTCGGGGTTATTTGTGGAGGAAGAAGACGCCATAGCTTTGTATACTTTGAATACTCAAACTGAAAACTGAAATGTAGTAAAAACGGAAAACACAAGCTATCGATTTAAAGAAAGATAATGAAGATGAAGAGGCGAAAGACGGTTTCTCCCTGATGTGCGACGTGACTGGGGCGTCAGTTTGCAGTCATCATGACTCCAAGGACGACGGTTGCGAAAACTTTATCCAAAATGAATTGGGCCTACAAAACTCATGGACTAGATCAAGTGTAAAATGTAAAATAAACATAGACATTGATCAAATTTAACTAGAATAGCAAAGGCCCATAATAGATCTAAGTGTTTCAAACCTTTCACCGTCGAGTGCTTTAGTAAGGATGTCAGCACGTTGTTCCAACGTCCCAATATGTTCAATGTTGCACACACCTTCTTCAACCAAATCTCTTATAAAATGATACCTTATATCAATATGTTTGCTGCGACTATGTAGAACAGGGTTCTTTGAAATGTTAATTGCACTTGTATTGTCGCAATACACCTTGAAATCATCCTTCTTGATCCCATAATCACACAAGACTTGTTTCATCCACATCAATTGTGAGCAGCAGCATGTTGCAGCAATATACTCTGCTTCCGCTGTAGAAAGTGCAACTATGTTCTGTTTTCTAGAAAACCAACATACAAGATTATTTCCTAAATAGAAACATCCTCCTGTTGTTGACCTTCTGTCATCACAACAGCCAGCCCAATCCGAATCAGTGAACCCTATCAAATCCAAACTTGATCTTTTAGAGAACCAAATCCCTAATCCAATAGTTCCTTTCACATATCTCATGATGCGTTTAACAGCTTTCAAATGTACTTCCTTAGGATTTGCTTGAAATCTAGCACAAACTCCAGTGCTAAAGGATATGTCGGGTCTGGTTGCTGTCAAATAAAGCAGACTCCCGATCATACTTCTATACAATTTCTGATCTACAATTGCTCCTTGATCCTCTTTAGATAATTTCTGTTGTTGACCCTGTGGAGTTCTAGCAATCTTGCTATCTTCCAACTTGAATCTCTTTAGCATATTCCGAGCATATTTTTCTTGACTAAGAAACATCCCATCTTTCATTTGTTTCACTTGTAGTCCTAAAAAGTAAGTCAACTCTCCCATCATGCTCATCTCGAACTCTGATTGCATAGCTTGAACAAAGTTGTTTCTGAGATGTTCTGACGACGATCCAAAGATTATATCATCAACATATACCTGTGCAATTATGAAGTGGTTGTCTTCATGCTTCACAAACATCGTCTTATCAGCTTCCCCTCTCTTATATCCATTATGAATGAGAAATGAAGACAATCGATCATACCAAGCTCTAGGAGCTTGCTTAAGTCCATAAAGTGCACCTTTCACTCGATATACATGATTTGGTCTAGTTGGATCTTCAAAACCAGCAGGTTGTGCCACAAATATCTCCTCTTTGATCTTCCCATTTAAGAAAGCTGTCTTGATATCCAGTTGATACAACTTAAAATCCATAGAGCATGCAAATGCTAACAAAATTCGAACAGCTTCCATCCTTGCAACAGGTGCAAACGTTTCACCATAATCCAGACCTTCTATCTGTGTAAAACCTTGAGCAACTAGGCGAGCTTTATTCCTTATAATGTTGCCTTGCTCATCAGTTTTATTCCTAAAGACCCATTTCGTGCCAATAACATTGATGTTCTTCGGTTGTTCGACCAACTCCCAAACATCGTTTCTTTCAAACTGAACTAACTCATCTTGCATGGCTGCTATCCAGTATTCGTCTTTAAGAGCTTCTGAAACATTCTTAGGTTCCATTCTAGATATAAAGCAGTTTAATCCAGCTAATTCTCTGTAATTAACCTTCTTGCTTCTAGTCAAACGTTGAGCACTGGGATCTCCTATAATGTCTTGTTGTGAGTGATGCTTTAGAGTCCTTGGACCTCTTCTCTTATCAGAAACATCAGTTTTAGAACTTGAATCATCATCCTCTAAGTTATCTTCATGATTAGCATCTCTTTCATCATCAATAACTATTCCTTCAGACTGTTGTTGACTGGATGTACTAACATCAGGGTTGGCTGAGGCATTATCAGTAATAGGAATTCTATCATCATCCTTTCTAGGTAAAGCATACTTATCCTCAAATAAAACATTTACTGACTCAATAACCTTCCTGGACTGAATCAAATAAACTCGATAAGCTCTAGAATTGTTAGAATATCCCAAAAACCAACCTTCCTCAGCTCTAGCATCAAACTTCTTAATTTGCTCTCTATCCCTGTAGACAAAACATTTACATCCAAAAATATGAAAGTATTTAACAGTAGGAGTTTTACCATTCCAGATTTGATATGGAGTGTTGTTAGTATGAGGTCTCAACAACACACGATTGATGATGTGGCAAGCTGTATGAATTGCTTCGGCCCAAAATGATTTTCCAAGTGTAGTAGCATGTAGCATTGAACGTGCCATTTCTTGAAGTGTCCTATTCTTCCTCTCAGCAATCCCGTTTTGTTGTGGTGTCTTTGGGGCTGGAAATTCATGAGATATTCCATGGTTGTTGCAGAAATGTTCAAACTCCTGATTCTCAAATTCTCTACCATGATCAGAACGGATCCTTTGAATTTTAGTTTGCTTTTCATTCATCAACTTCAGGCTTAGCTTTTCAAAGTGTTGGAAGGCTTCATCTTTGCTCCTGAGAAAACATACCCAAGTGAATCTCGAAAAATCATCAACACAAACTAAAACATACCTTTTGCCATTTAGGCTTTCAGTTTCTGTTGGACCCATAAGATCCATATGAATCAGTTCTAAGCAATGATTTGTAGAGACTCCATCAGTCTTCTTATGTTGAGCTCGGGTTTGCTTTCCTTTTGAACAGTCCACACATGTAAGATCTTTGTTGTTGTGTAGTTTAGGCAGACCTCTGACAGCGGCTGAACAACTTAGCTTGTACAAAGATTGATAGTTGAGATGTCCAAGCTTCTTGTGCCATAAATTTGTGAGGTCATCTATGCTTACAAGTGCCTGATCTAGATTAGCTTCCAAAGTATAGAAATTGTTCTTAGAACGTTTGCCAGTCATGATATTGTTTCTCCTGTGATCAAATACTTGACAAAGAAATTTATTAAAAATAACAAGAGAATCTTCATCACACAATTGACAAATTGAAATGAGATTAGTAGTAAGCCCTTCAACATGATAAACTCTAGAAAGTTTAGAAAGTTCACCATCCTTTACATTACCGTAACCAGTGATTTTGCTTCTAGCTCCATCACCAAAGACTACATCTCCACAGTCTTTGTCTGTAAAGTTATTTAGGATCTCCTTACTACCTGTCATGTGTCTTGAACAGCCTGAATCAAAGTACCACTTTCTGGAACGTGGTTGTTGTTGCGATGATAGAACAACAAAGCAATTACTTTCCTTCCTTTTTGGCACCCATTCCATCTGAATCCGAATCTTCTTCTTTAAATCTTCATGGGGCCAGACTACTGGACGTCCGTTCATAAGGTCACGAACTATCCTCATGCACGTTTCAGCTGTGTGACCAGGTAAGCTGCAATAGAGACAGTCTCTTCGTCGTTTGGGTGATGTGGGAACATTCTGATGTGTCAGTGAACTTGCTTCAGCATTCAGATTTCCACCACTAACAAATAGTCTTTTTCCAGTAGATGCTTGATTCTTGTACCCAATGCCAGTCATGTCTCTGTAGCTTTTTCCAATAGACAGAACTTCATCAAGTTTACCTTTCCCTTTGGTCATCTTCTCTAGGTCAGCAACTCTAATTTTCAATTTTATAGATTCCTCTTTGAATGATTCCTTTTCTTTAGTCACAGTAGTAATCTGAAGCTTCACTTCATCATACTTTCCCTTAAGAACTTTTAGATCATCAATAGCCTTAATCTTTTCAGCTTCTGCTTTATCCAGAGTCAGACGGATGTCAGTGAGTTGTTTCAACAACTGCTCATTCTCCTGTACAGCTTCTTCATATTCCTCTTTAAGTTCTTCATAAATTTCAACAAGCTCGGCATAAAGACTACCTGATTCACCTGAAACAATAGATGAAATATCAGCAATTAACTTTATTGACTCAGGATTACCTTCCAAGGGATCTGGACTAGCTTCTCTCGTAACAAAGGCAACTACATCTTCTTCATCACTGGATTGTTCTTCCTCAGGTTCATCTTCTGAATCATTATCACTTAGTGTAGCTTGAAGTGCCTTTTCTCTCCTTTTCTTGGCAGTAGGGCACTCCTTTCTGACATGGCCTCTCCCATTACATTCGAAACATATAATCTCAGAGGATTTCTCAGATTTATCATCATCTCTATCCTTCTTTGGTCTCCTGAATTTTCCATCAGTTTTCTTCTCAAATTTGTTGTTCTGCTTCTCGGTTGTCACCAGGTTGTCAGAACATCTGTTCTTCTTTTGAAATTTCTTGAAATGCTTATTTTGAAGCATTTTTCCAATTCTCTTGGAGAGCAAAGAAACTTCTTCTTCGAAACTTTCAGCAGGCTCATCCTCAGCTTTGAATGCAATGTTCTTGCTTGATTTTTCAGTGGCTAAGTGATTGATCTCGTATGTTTGAAGAATGCCGACTAATTCTCTCAATGACATGGTCTTGATTTTCTCCACTTCTTCAAGGGCTGCCACCTTTGCAGAATACTTCTTAGACACAGTTCTAAGAAACTTCCTCACGAGCTTAGATGATTCAAAGGTCATTCCAAGAGCTGTTGCTTGGTTAACAATGTCTTGAAATCTCCCAAAGTATGATGTGATATCCTCATCGTTCGTCATCCTCAAACTGTCAAAGATCGATTCAATCCGTTGTAGACGCGTTGTCTTGACATCTTCGGAACCTTCGTGTTGAGTCTCCAAGAAATTGCAAGCCTCGTAAGCAGATGTGCAATTGGCGATCATCCTGAATTGCGCTTCGTCCATGGCACCACTGATTGCGTTGAGAGCTGTGTAATTCGCGGATCTTGCAGTCCTCTCGGCCTGTGTGAGTTCGGAATTTGTCGCGGGTCGAATAGTTGTTGTGGCCGTTTCTCCTTCTCCAGTTCGAACAGTTCTTGTTGGATGAATCCATGGCTCCAAGACTGAATCCCAAACACCATCTCCTTGTGCCAACAGATAATTGCGCATCCTAGCTTTCCAATAGGCATAGTCATTTCCATCGAACAATGGCGGACGAGTGTTAGACGCTCCTTCTCGACTCATGTTTCTTGAATCTTGAATGAATGGATTTCCTCAAATACGTTAGAGAACTCGCTCTGATACCAATTTGTAGGTCCCTTAGTGATTCAAGATTCTGTTATGGATGTTATTACGATGTTCTAACTACGGTATACGAAAGCGATAAAGAACACAGTAATTTGATAACCCAGTTCGGTCCTTCCGACCTACGTCTGGGGGATACCAATCCAGACGACCTTTCACTAGACAGAAAAACCAAAACACAAACACGCTACACAAGCCTAACACCAGAATCCAAACTCTACCACTAGATGATACGATCTAGCTGATCAGACGTCGTTGAGACTCCCCCTCAACACACCTGTAGGGAACACACCCTAGAATGGAATCTTCAAAGGCACCAGCGCTGTCTGTCGTTCACCTTGGCTTTCTTCTTTGATCGCATGAATTCCTCCAGAACTTTCTTGAATATTGAAGATCACAATATCTCCAGATATTCCAGTGTAATCTCAATCTAATCTTGTTCTTCTAAAAATATCTCACACTATGAAATCTTGAAGAACATTTACAAGACTCTCTCAAAACTTTTTCTCTGTAATCTCTAAGAATGAATACAAGTAAAAATCGCTCAATTAAAATTCTTATTCTAGATTACAGACTCTGCACTATATAAAGAATACAAAACACATAACTACCAGCAGAGTTAATTGTCGTCGTCAACCTGATGTGCCAACACCTGAGAAACATCTCAATGAAAAGTACAAGGTTAAGTTGTCATATCACAGTATTAACAGCTTGCTTAAGTGACTCATTGTTATACTTGTTAACTTGATGTTCATGTATTTCTAATGAGCCTATGAGCTCATATTGTGTCATGCCATTGAGATATTTCGTCTCGGTCAACATGCTTAAATTTTTATGGTAGTCTTTTCAGAATTTTCTCCACCGGTTCCTTCTTGGGGCACTTCTTCTCCACAACCTCTTAAATTCACAAGTTCGGCAATCTCCGAGAAGAAATTCTTTACTTGCTCATTTTCCTTCAATTTTAGCGACTCAAATTGCATCCATAACGTATGTGATGAAACTTCAGGATCAAGGACCAGCAGAGGCAGCAGACTCCAACTTCTGGATGTTGGATGATATCTCATGAATTCTTTGTTTTGTTTGTGTAAAGGGTAGACTAGAGATGTTCATACTTTAGTTTTTTGGTGAGCGCGTTTCTTGTGCTATATATATGTGCATTGCTCTCTGTATTCAATATTCAGCTTTGCCAATGAAATAAATAAGTATTTGTAGGTCTTTGATTTCTTCCTAATCAACATGGTATCGGAGCATCTACGCTCTTGAGGACCTCAATTCGTTCATCTCCATCACTTTCTTACTCTATTCCGATCTGCAATTCATTTGTGCTCCGTGTTTGCGTCTGCCTCATTGATGATTTGGGTCTCATCTCCATCACTTTCCTCCCTCTCTTGGTTTTGTTGAACTTCGTACAGTGGAAGTTATAGCTTCGTATTTCAGAGGACTAACGGAAACCGATGTTTGCTGGTGGAGCTTTTGCTGTGGCAGGTAGCGATAGTATCTCCTCTAACTCTCCTGCTTGTTTAAGTGATCATTGGTTACTTGATTCAGGTGCTAGTTGTCACTTGTGTGCAGACCTTACTTTGTTGCTCGATCCTTTACATGTTTCAACTTCTCACTCCATAATTCTGCCAGGTGGCACCCCCAAATCTCCTAGCTATATTGGCTATATTAAGATGTCCGATACACTTATGATTCCAAATGTTTAATTTTTGCCTGGACTATCTTGAATTTGCTATCCATCAGTCAGCTTACTAGAGACTTAAAGTGTCTGGCTGTCTTTGATTCATCGTCTTGCCTACTGCAGGACCTTAAAACTAAGAAAAAATTACTTAAGGCATCTCTTCTAAATAAGCTTTACACTGTTAGCTACAGTACCAACAAGACTTCCTCCTTGAATTCTGTCAACACTGCTGTTGGTTGTGACTTTGATTCTGTTGTTTCTTGGCATAATAAATTGGGACACCCCTCTTACAAAGTGATGTCGAAGTTAGGTTTCATATCTGAAAATGTCCCTCAAATTCCCTGTGATGTCTGTCAATTATCTAAAATGCATAGATTGCCTTTTACCTTGAGTACATCACATGCTACTTCAGTCTTTGATCTTGTGCATTGTGACTTGTGGGGACCATTCTCTCTTCCCGATAGATCGAACTTCAAATACATGTTGACAATAGTTGATGATGCTTATCGAGCTACCTGGTTATATTTGCTTCAGCAAAAGTGTGACACCTCAAGCCTGCTGTACAAATTCTTTGTTCACATCAAAACACAATACAATGGGGTAGTAAAAGTTTTAAGAACTGATAATGGGAGCGATTTTTGCAATAAGAAGTGTCAAGCCATGCTTAGTGAATTAGAAATCATTTATCAAACCTTTTGTATATATACTCCTCAGCAGAATGGGAGGGTTGAGAGAAAGCACCAACACTTGTTACAAGTTGCTAGAAGCTTGCTATTAACCTCAGGAATGCCCAAGTCTTACTAGGGAGATGCAATGCTTGCATCTGCACACCTCATCAACCGACTTCCCACCAATGTACTTGAGTGGAAATCCCCTTGTGAGGTTCTTTTTGGACATAAACTGGATTTGTCACATATTCATACCTTTGGCTGTCTAGCTTACATGAAAGTACCTACTCCACATATTGGGAAGCTTGATTCTAGGGGTTTAAAAAGGGTTAATCTTGGCTCTGCTACAAATCAGAAGAGTTACAAAATCCTGGAGCTTGCTACCAAGAAAGTGCATGTGTCTAGGGATGTTATATTCTATGATACCATTTTTCCCTTTAAAGATGGCAATGTCAGTCATCCCTCAACCTCTCCAACTGTGCCTTCCATCTCTACCTGCTTGCCTTCCTTTGGGCCGCCTGCTATAGCCCAGCCATGTGCCTTTTTCCCTGTGATACCCATTGTATCTCAGTCAAGTACTTCTTCTCCTGGGATACCTACTGTGTCTCAGTCATTAGTACATTCTTCTTTGATCCCTACTGGATCATCGAGACATACCTCAAATGAAACTTCTCCAGCTTCTAATCAATCTTATGAGATGTGACCAGTGACACTCATGGCTCTCCTGTTCAATCTTCAACAGATCAAGATCCCTCAAATGTTTCTTGCATAGAAATACCACTTGCTTCTGGACCAGATTTGCCTTGGAGATCTCTAAGGGTAAGAAAAGTCCCTGAAAGATATAAAGATTATATTTTTTCATCACTGGTGGACCCTGAGTTTGTTCCACAATCCTTCAGTCAAGCTAAAGGGATTCCCCACTGGGATCAAGCAGTTAAAGCTGAGCTTGATGCCTTGGAGCTCAATAATACATGGGATCTTGTTAAATTACCAGCTGGAAAGCAAACAATTGGATGCAAATGGGTGTTCCGGGTGAAACACAATCCAAATGGCACAATAAATAATTACAAAGAAAGGCTTGTAGCCAAGGGATTTCACCAAAGCTTTGGTGAGGATTACAATGAATCATTTGACCCTGTTGCCAAGACTGTAAGGCTTCTCTTTATGCCTTGGCTGCTTCCTTCCGTTGGTCTACCTCTCAACTTGACATCAATAATGTATTTCTCCATGGAAATATTGATGAGGAATTGTATATGAGCTGCCCACAAGGTCTATCAACTTCACCTGGTCTTGTTTGCAGGTTAAAGAAATCTTTGTATGGACTTAAGCAGGCACCATGACAATGGTATATTGCTTTGACTGAATATCTTTTGTAATCTGGCTTCATTAATACATATAGTGATTCTTGTGTGTTTATCAAGTTCACACAACACGGCTTAGTTGTCTTAATGGTGTATGTCGATGATATACTCCTCACTGGTGCAAATGAGAATGCAATTTCAGAAATTAAGGCTGGCTTGCACAGCAAGTTCACCATGAAGGACCTGGCTTCTGCCTCTTATTTCCTTGGTTTAGAGATTAACTCCTCTTCTACTGGCTATTCCGTGACTCAGATTTAGTATACAAGGATCTCATCTCAACTGTTGACTTTCCAACAAAAACCAAAGTTCACTCTCCATGTGCCCCTCACCAGCAGTACACCGCAGATGGAGAGTTGTTTGATGATCGTCATCTCTACAGAAAGATAGTTGGCAAGCTACTTTATCTTGGCTTCTCAAGGCCTGACATTTGCTTCAGTATCCAACAGCTCAGTGAATTCATGCATGCGCCCACAAAGCTCCATTGTCAAGGAGTAATCCATGTCTTGCAATATCTTCACAATACACTCCAACTTGGACTTTTCTATTCCTTTGGGAATGCATTGGAACTTAGAGGCTTCTGTGATGCCGACTGGGGAAATTGTCCCGACATAAGACGATCATTAACTGGTTATTGTGTTTTCTTAGGTCAATCTCTGGTTTCCTGGAATACAAAGAAACAAAAGTATGTATCAAGAATCTCTACAGAAGCTGAATATCGCAGCCTAGGAGATGCAGCTTCTAAATTGCTTTGGATAGGAGGCTGCTTCAAGGAATTAAATCTCCCTCTTTGATGCACCCTGTGAAACCACATTTAAATGAGCTTAAATTGTACTAAAATATGTCCAAATTGCATGCATGTTACCTTATTTTAATGCTTTTTAGGTTATATTTCATGTAATTTATGTTTCGTACTTATCATGGTTAAATTGAGCTTAATAGAGTTGAATTTACCATGTTTTATGCATTTTAATAACACTTTGGCAAATCTAATACATTGCAATGATGTTTCAGGCATTAAAATGAAGAGAAGATGTTCGGAGGATAAAGATTGTAAAATTCGGATTTTACAACCCTGAAGTGTGCCTAGGATGCGCCACATTAGCATGGCGGCGCCCAAAAGGACCTCGGAGCGCCACCCAGGTGTCGTTTCAACACTTAGAAAAATTTCAGAGATAAAAAAGTCGGAGGATGCGCCGCACGTGCATGGCGGCGCCAGAAATTGCCTCCGAGCGCCACATTGGTGCCGCATCAACGTGGTGGCGCCGAAATCACTTCCCGAGCGCCACCTGGCGCGCCACAGTCGCGGTTGAGCAGTTTTCTAACCTCCCGAACTCGGTTTTTAACACCGTTCTTCGTCTTTCTTCATCATTCAGACACCTACATTCATTAAAAACACTCTGAAAACACTGCACAATGGGAGAAGAAGACCAAAAACACAAAATCATGCCGGAGGAATTGGACAAGACGCTGTTTCGATCGAGTTCTTCCTATTCTCGGTGTTGCCTTTCTTTTTCTTGCTTTGTGATGTTATGAATTTGCCTCTAAATGTAATTTTCTATCATGTTTCGAATTGTAGACGGATTTCTGTGTTGATCGTGTTAGAAGTGTTCTAGAATGGGAGTTCAGAATCACTTTGAAGTACGAATTTATCTCTTTTATGGAAGTAATAATAATGATCGATGTTTATATGTTTAAATCTGAATTACTCTGTGATAATGTTAGAATCTGAATTAGGATTGCTGGATTGATGCATACAATTGATCGACATTCCTGTATTTACAGAAAACTGACATTCACATTTTTAATCAGCTAAAATTAATATGATCGATGTTTTCTGTATTCATTTGATTAATGTCTAATCTGTTTGCATTTTAATATTATCAATATGATCCATTTTACCATGTTTCTATTGATGCTTTACCTTGTTTATTAAATTATTTACACTAGTCTGCATATTAGAATGTTAGAATCTGATTTCTATTGTTTCTGTTTTGCTAAATCGGGAGATAAAAAGTAGAATCTAAATTTTAGTACCAGTATTGGGAATAAATTACATTAAAAATAGATTATGGCATGAGCACGCTGAATTGGGAAATGAAATGTGTCTTTTAATCACTGTAGGAAAAATTATATGCTTGGGAAAGACTCAAATTTAGGCCTAGAATAATGATTGCAGAATGTTAGATAATTTAATTAGCTTTCATGAACTCCGTTTAATCATAATATGAATTTTAGAAAATTATTATACTTTTAATCTTTATAAAATAATTAAATTTGAAGAAATTGATCTTTTTAGGCATTGGGAAATGCTAAATCAATATGCAATTTCTATTTTATATAAAGATGACAATATTTAAAATATTACAAACATCTCCCATTTATATTTTTATTAATTAGAATTTTAACTTGCTTTATTTTAAATTTAATGTCACTATTTTTAATTTAATCAACTCTAGAATTAAACAAACTCTTCTAAAATATATAAAATATATTTAATAAACTTAAAAACAATTAAAATATTCTCCAGAATGAAATATTATTCTGAAATTCCTTTGGGTTCGACTCGGTTATTCACCGATTTTATTACTTGAAGACAACCATCTGCTTGTAGTAAAATAATGAGTCGTAAAAATCATTGATCACTCTTACATATCCCTACCTACTGTATTATGACAATGCTTCTGCGATTCAACTTTTGAAGAATCATGTTCACCATGAACGGACTAAAAACGTTGATGTCTGATGTGCCTTTACATTAAACACAAACTACGATATCGCAAATAATATAACGACTAATGCGGGGTCGAATCCATAGGAGTTAAAAGCGTAATAATTCATTCCTTGGCAATATGTATTAAAATAAGCTTATGTTCTAGCAAAGAAAACAAAAATAAAAAGAGATGGTCAAGTAGACCAGGATATTAACTAAAACAATAATTAAAATAATTCTAAGAGAATACAATAATGAATTTGTGCTTTCAGATTGCTTATCCTGCTAATAATGATAAAAATTTAGCAATAAATTTAATTAAAATTCCCAAAAATTATCTCCCGATTTCATTTTGGTTTTCAGTATTAAAAGTTAACATCAGTTCCAACTTATCCGTCGACTTTGTTGGAAAACTAATGCACTCATAAAATTCTGGAACTGTAATCAAACACATAGCATAAAATAAAAATTTCAGGATTTAAACGTAGTGCATATTCCAGATTCTGCAAACATTCTCCAGTCTTTAGTTTAGTAATTGTTTCTGATTTAAATTAATTAATTGATTCAACCTTCTTTTTCAAGTTCAGTAAATTCAATTAATCTAAGTTATGAACATTTATTTTTCAATTTCATGTTCAAATTCAGGATTAAATCAATGTAGATATCACTCCCTACACAGGAGTACTAAATATGCTAAGATTTTTAAATTATCTTTCGATTCATATGAAACATCCCAAAGTAATGTTCAATAATCCTCAACAATAATCCAGTAACAATCAACAATTAAAAAGAAGCAAGAAAAGTTGATTTCAAACTCTGGATCCTATTCCACGGCTTCTGGCTGTTGCCTCCAATAGAACTCAAATTTGAACCCTCTGGAATTGCAATCAAAGTTATGGTGCAATCCTACAACACAAAATGAAAAACATAATCTAATATAATATTTATCTAATCTAATGAATTGATGAAGAAATGAGGTGGAAATGGATTGGAGATGAAGGAGACGATTTGTCTGATGTTATCTGATGTCTCCCGATGTATACCCTCTTCTGGATGTCTATTGGGTTGAAAAAGAATGAAAAAACAGCCCAAAAACCGACTATGAAACTGCCTAAGCAAACTCTGGAACTTCCGACGCTAGCACAAAACGGCGCCAACCTAAGCAATTTAGCACAATTGGCCTGACTTGACTTGCACTAGCTCTGGAGAACAATTTTTGGTTTCTTCAGCGTTGGCGTTCTTGGCACAATCACTCTTCCTTGTGCTAGTGGGACTTGGTGAAATTTCCCATCATCTTCAGTGCTAGTACAAATCTGTGCCAGTTTTTCTCCGTTAGCACAACAAGCCTGAACAATGCTAGCTGCTCCCAATTTCTTCATTGTTGGCGCTTCAAACATCTATTTTCCACTTCAATTTATTTTTTCTTCACCAACAACCTACAAAAATCACATCCAAAACCCATCAAAGTTAAATCATTAGAAAGCACCAACTTTGATGCAGTTTTAGATTTATTCAACTAAAATCTAATATAATATCCTAATTTAAAAACTCACACAAAAATACACAAAAACACACAAAATGAGGATTTCACTCTAAAATTCATTGAAGATATGACTTGGAAATGACTTAAAAGATATCATCCAAAGGGGGCTATCGACATCCTAACACTTAAATATCAATCGTTCCTTGAGCGATGAAAATAAAATAAGAAAAAAACATTGCCAAGCATCCAATATATATAGGTATAAACATCAGCTTCTCAATAACGAAACAAAGAATTCCTTACCATTCAACTGCACAAGGTGCTAAAATTTCAGAAACTCAACGACTTGGACCAACATAGATCAGCCACATCACACTATATGTAAGAAATGAGCATCAAGACATCTATTTCACATAAACCACACACAAACCTATTCATTAGATATGATCAGATTTTATTTTTGTTATTGAGCGATATATTATTGGACAACTCAAAAGGGAATTCCACTATCCGAATTAATAGACGAGGCTTCAACCTTTCTTGTTCATGACACTTTCCCTAAGTCGTAGACGGTTGAATTCGAAAAGCTACTTGTGCCAGAGGAACAGTGTGTCATTTTTTTCAGATTTTTTCCAGATTTATTTTTTTCTTTTTAATCTTTTTTTTCAGTTTTTTTTTTCAACATTCATTTTTTTTTAAAAAATTCTTTTAATCAACTCAACAAAACAACAAAAGTAGAATGGCTTTATAAAAAAATTCTTATAATCAACTCAACAAAACAACAAAAACTAAAGTCCTTCCATATCTTTATGATTTTCAACCATGGAAAGATTTATGTGAAACCGACAACCTGATGCACTTTCCAACCAACATATAATGCAACCTTAGATGCTAAAATTCAAGAATGGCTTTGTTTCTAAAATTCAGGTTTTAAACAATTTACAAGGCTTAGAACTAACTCATTCCATCATTGAAAAGTTGGAAATTATGAATAAAAGTAGAACTTAAATCTGTCCCATCTTTGACATAAATGGTGTTAAAATGTTAAAAAATAGTTCCGAAGCCATGTACCTCATGAATTCCAAAATATATCCTCAAAACAAAAGTACAAAACAACACAGATAACAGACCCAACACACACAAAAACGACATAACAGACCTAATAGACACAAAACGACACAACAGACACACAAAACATGGATTTTAAATTATAGATTTAAAGAATGCAAATCAGGAAGTTTTTATAATGATGAACTATGCAAGTGTAACATGAATAAATATGAGTTTCTTGCATTAAAATGTGAGGATATTACCATCCTCACACTTAGATCCTTGCTAACATAAAACCTAAGTGTTTGAATTCTTCAAAAATAAATATTTTCCAACAAGCATTTTTCTTTTGAAAACTTTATCTCAAAATCCAAGAAAAAGAGGGAACATGCTTGTATTTTGATATGCTTGAACCAAGAAAATAAAAATCTGGACATTTGTACAACTACCAAAGAAAGGCTAAGAACAATAGAAAATTTCACCAAGTTACCAACAAGCGTACCTTTGTGGTAGCTTATGATTCTCACCATAAATATAAATTAAAACCTGGAAAAATATTTTAGTTCTTCACTTCCATTGAAGTTCCTCTTGTCTCATTCCATGTTCTTGATCCAAGCCTTTTAAAGTTTTCACTTGTTTCTTGCCAAAGAAAAGCAAAAAAAAAAAATAAATTAATAAATAAGAACACAAAAATACATCACAAACAGATAAAAAGATGGATTTAACTTAAAGCTTAAAGTGTTGAAAATCTGGAAATTTAAAATAGTTATGGACTTATGCAAGAAACTTTCATGATAAAGGATACAAAATGTGAGTTCTTACCTTAAAAAGTGAGGATGGTAACATTCTCACACTTAGACCTTACTAAAGCAAAATCTAAGCATTAAAATGTCCATAAAAAATATTTTCCAGCAATTATATTCTTTAAGTATTTTGAATGATCATCCAAGAAAAAGAAACACAACATACATGAAACATGAATTCCAAATGCTTGAGCTAGAACTAAAATTTTGGACACTCATTTCCAATATGCAAGAAGATATTTCCACATTAATATGTTCATACCTTTGTGGTGGCTTTAAACCCTCACCACAAAACAAAATAAACAAAACCTGAAAATTCCGAACTCTTTTTTTTTTTTTTGTCATATTAAGGTTCATGTACCCACATTTCAATTCCAGCTCTAAGTATTAAAAATGGACACCATGCAAAACACAAGAAACACAAAAAATTATAAACAAGATAGGCAAGAAAACAACAAAACACAAAAGAAAAGCATGGTTTTAATCAAATATTTAAAGAAGAAAACAATATGGAAATTTTTAAATAAAGATGATGGACATGTCATAAACATTTTAATGATCACAAATAATGAATTTTCATGTTTTTTACATTATACATTGAGGATCTCTATATCCTCACACACAAGCAAAAACCCCAAGTCTTTTTTATACGTAACTAAACCAGAAAATGAAAGTGAATGTCTTTTGATACAAGACAAGAATTCAAGAATATGTTGAAAATTTTATCCATGTAAACTTCTCTTCTTTTTCCTCTTTCCTCTTTTTATGGCCCCTTCACTTGTTTCCTCTTGTTCATGTATTGATTTTCGACTTGATGTTCCTGGCAACAAAAAATAAGACAAAAGAACAGCCCACAATTAAAAGAAAAAAAACACGTATTTACAAAACTAAAATACAAACCTATAAAACACATATTGCCATTTAACTCCCGGCATTGGAGCCAATTTTTTATGCGAAAATTTATGCCTTTAAATTAAACACAAACTACGATATCGAAAAAAATATGCTGGCTAATGCCGGGTCGAATCCACAGGGAGTTAAAAGCATATCAATCTATGCGTTGGCCATATGTATTAAAATAAGTTTATTTTCTAGTAAAGAATACAAAAATAAAAAGAAATGGTCGAGTAGACCAGGATATTAAATAAAACAAGAATTAAAATAATTCTAAGCTAATATAATAATGAATTTGTGTTTTCAGATTGCTTATCCTGCTAATAATGATGAAAATTTAGCAATAAATTTAATTACAATTCCCAAAATTTATCTTTCGATTTCATTTTGGTTTTCAGAATTAAAAGTTAACATCAGTTCCAACTTATCTGTCCACTTTGTTGGTAAACTAATGCACTCTTAAAAATCTGGAACTATAATCAGACACATAGCATAAATTAAAAATTTCAGGATTTAAACATAGTGCATATTCCAGATTCTGTAAACATTCTCCAGTCTTTAGTTTAGTAATTGTTTCTGAATTAAATTAATTAATTGATTGAACCTTCTTTTTCAAGTTCAATAAATTCAATTAATCTAAGTTATGAACATTTATTTTTTAATTTCATGTTCAAATTCAGTATTAAATCAATGTAGGTATCGTTCCCTTCACAGGAGTAATAAATATGCTTGGATTTTCAATTATTTTTCGATTCATATGAAACATCCCAAAGAAATGTTCAATAATCCTCAACGGTAATCCAGTAACAATCAACAAATAAAAAGAAGCAAGGAAATTTAGGAACATGAAATTTTATTAATGAACTCCCTGCATAACGTTGAATTCAAACACGGGATCCTATTCCACGGCTTTTGGTTGTTGCCTCCAATAGACCCAAATTTGAACCCTTGCTAGAGAATCCATACATAATCTGGAATTGCACTCAAAGTTGTGGTGCAATCCTACAACACAAAATGAAAACCTAATCGAATATAATATTTATCTAATCTAATGAATTGATGAAGAAATGAGGTGGAGATGGATTGGAGATGAATGAGACGAGTTTTTGATGTTATCTGATGTCTCCCGATGTCTCCCCTCTTCTGGACATCTATTGGGTTGAAAAAGAATGAAGCAAAACCCGTTCGAAAACAGACTATGGAACTGCCTAAACAAAGTATGAAACTTCCGACGCTGGCACAAAGCGGCACCATCCTACGCAATTTAGCACAATAGGCCTGACTTGCGCTAGCTGTGGAGAATAATTTTTGGTTTCTTCAGCGTTAACACAAACTGATGCTAGCTTGTCGTTCATGATGCAATTACTCTTCCTTGTGCTAGCTGGGACTTGGTGAAATTTCCAATCATCTTCAGTGCTAGCACACAAATCTGTGCCAGCTTTTCTCCCTTAGCACAAGAAGCCTGAACAATGCTAGCAGCTCCCAATTTCTTCATTGTTGGCACATCGAACATCTCTTTTCCACTTCAATTTATTTTTTCTTCACCAATAACCTACAATAAAAATCACATTCAAAATCCATCAAAGTTAAATCATTAGAAAGCACCAAATTTGAATGCAATTTTAGATTTATTCAACTAAAATCTAATATAATATCCTAATCTAAAAACTCACACAAAAATACACAAAAACACACAAAAATAAGGATTTCACTGTAAAATTCATTTAAGATATGGCTTGGAAACGGCTTAAGAGATAGCATCCAATGGAGGCTATCAATGTCGGTTGCCTTTTTGTTCGTAACTACTATCAGCACCATCTGCTCAACAACTTGCTTACATGTTCACCAAGGGTTTTCCACCCAAGGTGTTCCTCTCGTTTTGTGTCAAGCTGAACCTCTGGCGTGCTTCATCTTGCGGGGGGATGATGAAACTTCAGGATCAAAGACCAGCAGAGGTAGCAGACTCTAACTTCTGGATGCTGGCTGATATCTCATGAATTCTGTGTTTTGTTTGTGTAAAGGGTAGATAAGAGATTTTCATACTTTAGGTATGTCGTGAGCGCATTTCTTGTGCTATATATATGTGCAGTGCTCTCTGTATTCAATATTCAACTTTGCCAATGAAATAAACAAATATTTTTAGGTCTTTGATTTCTCCCAAATCAACAGTATGCAACATTATTGCCATCACCTTTTGAGAACCTTGTAACTCTAATTTCAAAGTATCCCTAGCATCCTTAGCTTTCTTGATTCCGAAAATTCTTGGGTAGTTAGATTTTCTCACCCCTTGCTGAAGAAATTGTAATGCCATTGCATTTTTATCTATTTTTTACTATTTCCCTGCACGCTGGAGTCATTTCCTCATGTGGTTCCGTGAGACCTTCTTTCATGACATCCCAAAAATCTTGTGAAATGAATATGGTTTCCATTTGGGAACTCCAATATGCGAAATGTTCCATTGAAAATAGGGATTTATTTGCTTGTATAGGAGAAAATTGAGTTTTGAGATGTATCCATCTACTTTGGAAATTAAAGCTCTTATACTAAATTTTTTTTGGGATTGGAGATGAAGTGAAAGAAATAAAAATTGAACAATGAATTTCTTTAAGACAAGGATGCACCCTTTCTTTAAGACAATGATTTTTTTTTTTTTTTTTTGTGTACAACTCTTCTTGTGAGTGCAATTACAAGTGATGCTATTGTAATACCCCAGATTTTTATCAACGTCCAAAGGAATAAAATTTATTCCGATCAATGTCGAAACATCTCCGAGAAGAAGAAAATAATTTATCACAATAAATTATTGCTCGGAAATAAAACGCCGATAGATTCAAATTCAAAATGGAATAAAAGAGGGAAAGGAAGCCCGAAGACATTCCATCAATTGAGTCAAGACAATTGGAATTAAATTCAAGAAGGAAAAGAATTTTAATTCCAAGAACCCGTGAAGTCGGAAGAAATTTAATGATACAATCGCAATCAATCAATCGGTCAATAAGTCGCGCAACTTCGGGGACGAAGTTGATTCTTAAGGAGGGTAGATTGTAATACCATAGAAATTGCCCGATATATATGTATGAATATATATATTTTGATCAATCCACTAAGTAGATTTTTAATCAAATCTATATATATTTATATGTTCAAATATGTGCTTAAAGATTAGTATATTATTTTCTACAAAACATACTAAAAAAAAATTATATATATTTGTCTTTTCAAATAAATATATGGATTTCAATATCAAGTGTAATAAGTATATGGTTCATAGAATATTTTAAATCCATATACAAGTTTATATACACATATATACCTTGGTCTTGAAATAATCTTTCCAAACATGTACACATGTATATACATGTATATATTTACATGTTTAAATTATAATGAGAATTATCTATTTTCTATATATCCTTGATTAATCATTCTACCCATATTTTTTTATGAATTATTCTAGAATGTCATAATATAATTGGGAATAATTTGACTATGGTTTGAAATTGTAGGGTGGAATATTAATCATATCTTGTCATTTTCAAATAAAGAATATATTCCTTTTTGAAGCTATGTATGACTTACAAGATCACAAAAATTCCCACATTATGATTTTTTTAAAGATAAGAATCTTAATATATATATATATAAAAAAAAAATTTAAAAAAAAAAAAAAAAGGTTACTGTAGCATGCTACTGTAGCACGCTACTGTAGCATGCTACTGTAGCAGTCGGGATTTATGTGTTTTTGGGACTTTTTGCCATTTTTTGGGTCCCAAAGGTGGGAATCTTGATCTATCACGGGTGTGGCATCTTTTTGGATGTTATGTAATCAATCCCATCCCCATTCTCAGCCATTTTCATCAATCATTCACCCCAAACTCTCCAAAAACTCTCCCAAAAGCCAAACACTCTTCCGACGAACTTCCGGCGACTTTCCGACGAGTTTCCGGCAACCAAATCCAACCAAGGAAGTGTGTAGATCAAGGATTGCAGGCTTTGGATTGTTGGTAAGATGTTATTCAAGTTTCCTTATGATTTTAAGATCATAAACATCATACTAACTTACGAATCTTCATATTCGAACACAAATCGGAGCCAAGGGAAGAATAAATCGGGTGGAAGAGATTCGTTCGTGACATCCCGTGGATTCCGGACGACCCCGTGACTTCCTAAACATCATCCCCACTGTAAGTTAACCTTACTATGGTTTTGGGTGACTTAAAATGCAACCAAACATAGAGATTCAACTCAAGAAAATTAATAAAAATCTGTCAACAAGAGAAACCCTCAACGCAGCGTTTTCGTATGAATTTTTCGAACCTCCAAAGCTGCTCAAACAAAAAAACTCAAAACATGAAAAGTGTTCCTAAGACTTAGATCTAGCTTCTGTAAAAATTTTAGAATTTTTCATGTTGTTTTGAAACCTGAAACCAACCCAAAACCAAACAGTATTAAATCTGGATCTTACAACTTGGACAGATTTCACTCTCAATCTTGTTGGTTATTTTGACCATGGATATAGGCCGATCTAGGATTGGTGTTGAACATAAGAATTGTAGATCTATGAGTTTAGAACATTACTGTAAGTTTTTAGAATTTTTCGTTGAGATTTGAGCCTCCGAATCTGAGCCGATCCGATCTGCGTTAGTACCGAAATCAAGAATCTTGACAGATTTCATAATCAAACTCGACGAGCAAAACTCTTACTTCGAGTGTTCAAACCTGAAAACGCAAAACTAAGATTTTGATCCAAAGATCTTAAGCTATATTGTGTAAAAATTTCAGAAATTTTCATCAAGGTTTGATACCCCAAATCGTGTCGGACATATTCTGCGTTTTTAAGAATTTTCAAAGGATGACAGATTTCATAACCGATCTTGATGAGCTTATTCCTATCACTTCTAGCCCGAACCAATCTATGTGATCTAAATAAAAGTTGTTGGAAATCAAGTCTAGTATGTGTCTGTAAAATTTCAGAATTTTTGAAGTCCATTTGATATGTCAAAAAGTCAAATCTTTGAGAGGTGTCAAACCTGAATCATGGCAGCATACTATTTGAGTCGAAAACTTGATTTTTGACATGCTTCCCATCGTTTTTCCGAAAAACTTAAAACATGAAAGTTGTTCGTTGGGATGTTTTTGAGATACTGTGAAAATTTCAAATCAATCGCCTAAGAAATGGATTTTTAAACCAAAAAGGCGCAAACTGTGACATCGATCGGTTTTAAACTTGTGAGATTTTGAAATTTCTAAACAAACGATCGAGACGTTGGAATTACGATATATCTATACTTTTGAAAAATCCCGTTACACCAAATAAAAACATTTTCTTTAAAAGAATTCTTTTGAAACATTGGGGATTTGTGACCAAGTTTGACATTATCAATATGATTCATGCGGGTTTGATTCCCTATGATGTATTTGAGTTCTTGCGGGTTAGATTCCCCAAGGGCGATCGTATGTTTTCCTACGGGTTTGATTCCCTAGGATGTATTGAGTTCTTGCGGGTTAGATTCCCCAAGGGCGATTGAATGTTTTCCTGCGGAAATATTGATTATGAGGATTGCGGTCACAAGAGCCCTGGTGAATGGTGAACTATAAAAGAAACGAAAAATAATGAGAAATGATATTTTTGATATTGGCTGCGGCCGCCGGATCACCGGCTAAATGATACTTTTGAAATTGGCTGAGGCCGCCGGATCACCGGCTAAATGATACTTTTGATATTGGCTGCGGCCGCTGGATCACCGGCTAAATGATATATTGTTGAGATGATGGCGTAACGGGAAATATATTAAAAAAGCTCAGATTTTATGAAATTGGCTGCGGCCGCCGGATTGTCGGCTAAATTAAATATTGTTGAGATGGTGGCGTATCGGGAAGAATTTTTAAAAGCTCAAAGCATCTTTTCCTTTAACTTAATTAAAGGCTTTGAAACCCCTAACCCATGCTATGTGTTAACTTACTCAGCGCGTTTTTGCTGACCCAAACCATTTATCCTCTTTTTCTTTCAGAGTTGAAGAATATGCATCATCATATGCATACTGGGAATTTTTTTTGGGGATTACATTATATTTTAAATTTTGCGTTAGACTAGAATTTGCATGAACGGGCCTGTTTAACCCGTGTTTTGGCCACGTTGGCCCTATATTTAAATTCCGCTGCACTATATATGTAAATATTATTTTCCGCTGCAACTTTGATGTATTATTTTTAAATTATTTATGAATGGGCTGTTTGAATATTTTAATTCTGAAAAACCATAGCCTTGCATCTCTTTAGTGAGCTCGGAGAAACCGTGTCTTGCTAGGGAGGTGTGGCGGTGGCATCCCGGCCTGGGTTACCAAAACCGGGGTGTTACAATGTGGTATCAGAGCCCGGATTATTTTGAAGCTATTATCTTTTAAAGAGCCCAATTATTATTTTGAAGTTAAAGCCCAAATTTTTAGCCCAAAATTTTTTTTAGAAGCCCAAGAAATTATCTTGGCCCAATAGCCTTGTTTTTATTTAAAGCCCAAACAATTTATTTCTTTCGGCCCAATATAGTGGCCCAAACCTTTTATCCTTATTTTAACCTATCCATGGAATAAATTTATTTTTAAAACCCATGGATAAACAAATGCATGCATAAAATTTTTTTTTGGGGGAGATCACACATGCATATGCATACATAAATATTTACACTAACTCTTTTTATGTGAATTATCGGTGATAAGAAACAGTCCTACCTCAGAACTCGACATGACCTTGAGTCTTGGCTTAGACTAACTTAAGACTAACGTTGCCTTAGTCCTAGATCTTGATTCACTTAGGAACTCATCTTCGCGTGCTTAATGACAGAAATGGCACCTAGAAGAAAACTGAGGAAGGATCATATGCGATGATACCCGAACCTGGTTGTGAATAATACATAGGCAGTTATGGGGACATAACTGTAATCTTAAGGGGGGGAGGATGTAATACCCCGTAAGAATGCATAAGCATTTATTTTTGAAACCCGAATAGTTTGTATCCCAAATAAACAAAAGGACCCTAACTCTTAGCGCGAGAAAAGCCGAAACACAACTTCGGGGACGAAGTTGATTCTTAAGGGGGGTAGACTGTAATACCCCAGATTTTTATCAACGCCCAAAGGAATAAAATTTATTCCGATCAATGTCGAAACATCTCCGAGAAGAAGAAAATAATTTATCACAATAAATTATTGCTCGGAAATAAAACGCCGATAGATTCAAATTCAAAATGGAATAAAAGAGGGAAAGGAAGCCCGAAGACATTCCATCAATTGAGTCAAGACAATTGGAATTAAATTCAAGAAGGAAAAGAATTTTAATTCCAAGAACCCGTGAAGTCGGAAGAAATTTAATGATACAATCGCAATCAATCAATCGGTCAATAAGTCGCGCAACTTCGGGGACGAAGTTGATTCTTAAGGAGGGTAGATTGTAATACCATAGAAATTGCCCGATATATATGTATGAATATATATATTTTGATCAATCCACTAAGTAGATTTTTAATCAAATCTATATATATTTATATGTTCAAATATGTGCTTAAAGATTAGTATATTATTTTCTACAAAACATACTAAAAAAAAATTATATATATTTGTCTTTTCAAATAAATATATGGATTTCAATATCAAGTGTAATAAGTATATGGTTCATAGAATATTTTAAATCCATATACAAGTTTATATACACATATATACCTTGGTCTTGAAATAATCTTTCCAAACATGTACACATGTATATACATGTATATATTTACATGTTTAAATTATAATGAGAATTATCTATTTTCTATATATCCTTGATTAATCATTCTACCCATATTTTTTTATGAATTATTCTAGAATGTCATAATATAATTGGGAATAATTTGACTATGGTTTGAAATTGTAGGGTGGAATATTAATCATATCTTGTCATTTTCAAATAAAGAATATATTCCTTTTTGAAGCTATGTATGACTTACAAGATCACAAAAATTCCCACATTATGATTTTTTTTAAGATAAGAATCTTAATATATATATATATAAAAAAAAAAATTTAAAAAAAAAAAAAAAAAGGTTACTGTAGCATGCTACTGTAGCACGCTACTGTAGCATGCTACTGTAGCAGTCGGGATTTATGTGTTTTTGGGACTTTTTGCCATTTTTTGGGTCCCAAAGGTGGGAATCTTGATCTATCACGGGTGTGGCATCTTTTTGGATGTTATGTAATCAATCCCATCCCCATTCTCAGCCATTTTCATCAATCATTCACCCCAAACTCTCCAAAAACTCTCCCAAAAGCCAAACACTCTTCCGACGAACTTCCGGCGACTTTCCGACGAGTTTCCGGCAACCAAATCCAACCAAGGAAGTGTGTAGATCAAGGATTGCAGGCTTTGGATTGTTGGTAAGATGTTATTCAAGTTTCCTTATGATTTTAAGATCATAAACATCATACTAACTTACGAATCTTCATATTCGAACACAAATCGGAGCCAAGGGAAGAATAAATCGGGTGGAAGAGATTCGTTCGTGACATCCCGTGGATTCCGGACGACCCCGTGACTTCCTAAACATCATCCCCACTGTAAGTTAACCTTACTATGGTTTTGGGTGACTTAAAATGCAACCAAACATAGAGATTCAACTCAAGAAAATTAATAAAAATCTGTCAACAAGAGAAACCCTCAACGCAGCGTTTTCGTATGAATTTTTCGAACCTCCAAAGCTGCTCAAACAAAAAAACTCAAAACATGAAAAGTGTTCCTAAGACTTAGATCTAGCTTCTGTAAAAATTTTAGAATTTTTCATGTTGTTTTGAAACCTGAAACCAACCCAAAACCAAACAGTATTAAATCTGGATCTTACAACTTGGACAGATTTCACTCTCAATCTTGTTGGTTATTTTGACCATGGATATAGGCCGATCTAGGATTGGTGTTGAACATAAGAATTGTAGATCTATGAGTTTAGAACATTACTGTAAGTTTTTAGAATTTTTCGTTGAGATTTGAGCCTCCGAATCTGAGCCGATCCGATCTGCGTTAGTACCGAAATCAAGAATCTTGACAGATTTCATAATCAAACTCGACGAGCAAAACTCTTACTTCGAGTGTTCAAACCTGAAAACGCAAAACTAAGATTTTGATCCAAAGATCTTAAGCTATATTGTGTAAAAATTTCAGAAATTTTCATCAAGGTTTGATACCCCAAATCGTGTCGGACATATTCTGCGTTTTTAAGAATTTTCAAAGGATGACAGATTTCATAACCGATCTTGATGAGCTTATTCCTATCACTTCTAGCCCGAACCAATCTATGTGATCTAAATAAAAGTTGTTGGAAATCAAGTCTAGTATGTGTCTGTAAAATTTCAGAATTTTTGAAGTCCATTTGATATGTCAAAAAGTCAAATCTTTGAGAGGTGTCAAACCTGAATCCTGGCAGCATACTATTTGAGTCGAAAACTTGATTTTTGACATGCTTCCCATCGTTTTTCCGAAAAACTTAAAACACGAAAGTTGTTCGTTGGGATGTTTTTGAGATACTGTGAAAATTTCAAATCAATCGCCTAAGAAATGGATTTTTAAACCAAAAAGGCGCAAACTGTGACATCGATCGGTTTTAAACTTGTGAGATTTTGAAATTTCTAAACAAACGATCGAGACGTTGGAATTACGATATATCTATACTTTTGAAAAATCCCGTTACACCAAATAAAAACATTTTCTTTAAAAGAATTCTTTTGAAACATTGGGGATTTGTGACCAAGTTTGACATTATCAATATGATTCATGCGGGTTTGATTCCCTATGATGTATTTGAGTTCTTGCGGGTTAGATTCCCCAAGGGCGATCGTATGTTTTCCTACGGGTTTGATTCCCTAGGATGTATTGAGTTCTTGCGGGTTAGATTCCCCAAGGGCGATTGAATGTTTTCCTGCGGAAATATTGATTATGAGGATTGCGGTCACAAGAGCCCTGGTGAATGGTGAACTATAAAAGAAACGAAAAATAATGAGAAATGATATTTTTGATATTGGCTGCGGCCGCCGGATCACCGGCTAAATGATACTTTTGAAATTGGCTGAGGCCGCCGGATCACCGGCTAAATGATACTTTTGATATTGGCTGCGGCCGCTGGATCACCGGCTAAATGATATATTGTTGAGATGATGGCGTAACGGGAAATATATTAAAAAAGCTCAGATTTTATGAAATTGGCTGCGGCCGCCGGATTGTCGGCTAAATTAAATATTGTTGAGATGGTGGCGTATCGGGAAGAATTTTTAAAAGCTCAAAGCATCTTTTCCTTTAACTTAATTAAAGGCTTTGAAACCCCTAACCCATGCTATGTGTTAACTTACTCAGCGCGTTTTTGCTGACCCAAACCATTTATCCTCTTTTTCTTTCAGAGTTGAAGAATATGCATCATCATATGCATACTGGGAATTTTTTTTGGGGATTACATTATATTTTAAATTTTGCGTTAGACTAGAATTTGCATGAACGGGCCTGTTTAACCCGTGTTTTGGCCATGTTGGCCCTATATTTAAATTCCGCTGCACTATATATGTAAATATTATTTTCCGCTGCAACTTTGATGTATTATTTTTAAATTATTTATGAATGGGCTGTTTGAATATTTTAATTCTGAAAAACCATAGCCTTGCATCTCTTTAGTGAGCTCGGAGAAACCGTGTCTTGCTAGGGAGGTGTGGCGGTGGCATCCCGGCCTGGGTTACCAAAACCGGGGTGTTACAGCTATAGTACTAAAAAATGAATTTTCCCTCGGATATAATGTCAAACTAACGAAGGGTAATCCCTTCCATCTGCCTCAATCAATGCCATAGATAAATGCAATAGATAAATAAATAAATAAGGGTGTTGTTGCTGTGCGGACATATTAATATGTCCGCACGTCCATACGTAAATGTGGACCATTGATTTCAATCGGACGATCATAAATTGATAAGGGTATAATTGTAAAAAAAATATATAATCGTTTCTTTACTTACCAAATTCACGAAAATATGTCGCTGACATAAGCATAATATGTCACTGAGATAACCATATATGTCGCTGAAAATATATCATAGCATACCGCTGAGAAGTACTATATCAAGTCGCTGAATTGTGTTGGCCTTGTCGCTGAATTGCATATACCATGTCGCTGAAATGTGTATGCTCCGTCGCTAAGGTGAGCTCAAATGCATAGAAATATGTCGCTGAAATGTATAAAATTGTGTCGCTGAAATAAATACAATAATGTCGCTGAATTGCATATCCTACGTAGCTGAATTGCATTGGCTATGTCGCTGAATTGCGAGAAGGCTCGTCGCTGAGATGCTTTTAAAATCGCAATGAACTTCAAATGGCTCTAACTTCAAACGTCGCTGAGATGAACATAATAATGTCGTTAAATTGTATATGCTGCGTCGCTGAATTGAATTAGCTCCATCGGTGAGTTGTGTATGCCATGTCGCTAAATTGTATATGCTATGTTGCGAATTCAACAGATTAAATATATAACAAGTAAAATTACGAAACTAACCCTACAAATAATCTGAACCATTGGATGATGAAAACGATCAACGGATGAGAAATGGCATCCGCACATCGCAAGGCGTTATGTCCGCACCATAACGTATGGGAATAAATAATAGCGAAATTCTTCACAATAATGTCACCAACAAAAATTGGGAATTTCTTTTTTTTTTTCGGAATACATATCAAGCACATAATTATTTGTAATACATATCAAATTGTAATACATAGGGGTTGGGACTTACCCTAGTGGTCAAATCCCCGTCTCCAAACCATAGGTTGGGGGTTCGATCCCCACCCGGCCTCCTATCCCTCCTCTTTATCCCTCTTTGTAATTTGTGTGGTTTGAACTCCCACACATCTTTGCCGAAATATGATTGTCATTGTTTACAAAAAAAGAAAAATGTAAACGCAAACACCATTTTCATGTGGCATGATTTAATTTTTACGGGTTTCAAGAAGCTTGGGTTGATCTGGGAATTGCACTAACATGAAGCCCTCCATCGATATATAGTGTAAGCATTGTTTTGTATGTCACGTTCTTGGTGTCATCACACAGTCTGAACTTGAAGAATTGCAACAATGCTGCCGACACTATCTTCATTTGTCTGTAAGCAAAATCTTTCCCCAAACAAACCCTTGGCCCAGCCTGCCAAAATATCATACAAAATACATGTACACACAAAGGTCAGTCTACTATCAATCGTGTACATACTCTTCTTCAATTTTATTACATATTAAATGTGAACTTACACTTGGTAAAAGATCATAATTAAATAACGAGCTTGTTATTTATATGTACTTACATTGAACGCAATGAACTTGAATGGAGATTCGGGCTGGAAAACCCCATTCTTGAGCCATCTTTCGGGCTTGAATTGCTCAGCATCGTCGCCCCATATGTATGGCATTCGCCCCATTGCGTACGCCATATAGAATATAATGTCTCCCTTCTGTATCTTGTAGCCATCGGGGAGAGTGTCATCCACTTCAGCGACCTTGCCATCCTAATTACGACATTAAGGGATTGAATACGCAGAGATAGACATAAGTAAGTGTTTGCTTGAGAAACTATTGAAGGGTTTTTTTAATATGAACAAAAAATAAGGTACAGAAATTAAAACTCAATGTTATATTAGCTAGTGAGATGTTATGACCAACGTACATACCAATGGAACAACGGGATATAGCCTTAGGGTTTCGGTTAGTGCAGCATGAAGAAAGTGCATCTCCTCAAGTGCTTTCTCGGTGATGCTTTCGACAAAATTATGGACGTTATTATTGTCTACGTTGATGACTTGTTTTATCTCTTGTGCAAGTTTTTCTTGAATCGATGGGTTCTTGCAAAGCATGTAGATAAACCAAGAAAGTGCGGTCGCGGTCGTGTCTTTCCCGGAAATCATGAAGTTCAAAATGATGTCCCTCAAGTATTCATCCGTCATAATTTCGGCATCTTTGTTGCTTTCCAAAAGAAATCTTGAAAGAATGTCCTCTTTGTCGTTCTTCGGACAAGCAAAATAAACATATATCAATTTTAAAATTTGGCAAGAATTGCAAACCTATAACTATCACAACATTGTATTACAACTTAAGCCGACTTTTGAATGATGAATACCCATTCAATGAAAGTCCAAAATTGAAAAAAAAAATTCTAAAAATTAGCCAAGGGAGCTTTTATTTAAACTTATACTCACATAATAGTCTTCCTTGTCCATTTGTTGTCTTTTGGTTTGGATGACATCATTGGCAAAACCATGAATGAATTTGATGTTTTTCTTCAATGTCTTCTCGCTGCCGATGTTAAAGTATCGCTTTATCGTCCACAATGGATCAATATGTCGGCCAGAAATTATTTCATTGGATTCATCAAGGGACTTGATGAATTGAAGGCCCCTTTCATTTGTTCCCTCCAAACAATTTAAATCCACTCCAAACCCAACTTTGAATATGGAATCGGAACTATATCTCATTAGCAAAGCCTGGTTTCAATAATTGCCATACACAATAAAGTTAGCTAGTACTAGAATTATACATTAGAGTATAAGTATTTAGCTTTGAATATAGCTCAACAATAAGTCAGTGAGCAATAGCTAGTACATAGTACTTATTTGTAATAATATTATTACCTGAACATCAAAGCCTTCCCTGTGTTCAGACAACTCTTGAACCATTCCAACTAGCTTGACAGCATTTTTCCTGAACACAGAGCAGCTGAAGTCCCTCAAAACCCTAGTCGAAAACTCGTGGCTCACCAGTTTCCTCTGGTGCTTCCACTTGTCACCATCAAACATAAATATCGAATTATTGAATCCCTTGGAATAGTTACTGATCTTTGTCTCCAAAAAATGTTCGATGTTTTGCGGATCTGTGGTGTAGACTTCACTGTTGACCGGCGCAAGAATCCTTGCGGTTTTGTATTTTCTGGCCTTGGCTGTTTGTTGATCATAGAGTGTATCGTATGAGAAGAGTTCGTCGAACCATGTCCCTATCACAGGCGTGTAGCTTGAGTCTCCGATGGATTTCCCGACAAAGGTTTGTAAGATTATAGCGAAAACGAATGCTAGGAGGGTATTGTAAATGTTCACCAAGGCAAGAAAGGCGTAGAAAAGAAAGAGTGAATCGAGGAAAAAAATAATTGGTCTCATTTGAGAATTATTGTGAAGTTAAAGGTTGGAAGATTTGGAGAGGCTAATGCTGCTTGTGATGTAGTCATGTAGTGTTACGACAATTATTTATGTGTTCTTGATTTTTGCCTTTGGGCACAACTTTCAATTAAAGTCAAACTTCAAACGTTGTTTAATTTTATCAAACATTTTTACAGCAAAACAAAAATATCAAACAATTTCTTATAATATAATTATATGTTATACGTATGTATGTGTTTTAATTTTTTAGGAGTAGAATAATTATATTATTATTAATACTCTCCCTCCCTTCAGACGCGCATCTATCCCCTCGAGGTCAATTCAAAGTAATACATACACTGTCTTAAACATAGATTAATAAAATGAATGAATAAATAAATATAGTTTATGCTTATTAAATTCTCCAAAATCATACATCTGAATCCGATTTACCATTTTTCTGTGGGCTATGCCATGTTGCGGCACTTATTTTTTTCGTATAGGATTGCAAGTGGATATTAAATTACTCCCTACGATCCATATAAAAATTACATTTTTCACAAAAAATTACCGGGAAGTGCGGTGCATTTAATGCCTTATTATTTCAATGGATCTAAAACCAATCTTTCAAAAATTCGGTGGACATTTATCTTCAAAAACAGAATTTGTATAAATAAATGCTCGAACCTGATAGCCCTCACTACAAGAAAAAGTCAATATAGCGACCGAATAAATGCAGTCGCTGTTAGCGACCGAAATTGCGACCGAAAATGAGGGTCGCTGATGTTAACGAACGATTTAGCGACCGAACTTTTTCTGTCGCAAATTCGCGACCGAAATTGCGACCGATGATGTTTGGTGGCTAATGGGCGACCGAATTAACGACCAATATAAAAATGGGTCCCTCTTAGCGACCGCAATTTGCGGTCACTAATTTTTTTCAAATTTTTTTAAATTTTTAAACTTTTTATTATGGTTAGCAATCGAGATAGCGACCGAAACATTCGGTCGCTAAGCTTTTTATGAGTAATTCTTTTATATTTAACTTATTTTAAATTAATTTAATAATATTCTCTTTAAATTTAGGGGAGATTATTTATTAGTACCATTTTTGAGGTTTTAGTTTGTTAAGTAGTACCAAGTTAAAATTTTTTAGTATTTAGTACCATTAGGTAAAAAATTCTATATTTAGTAAATCCATATGAATTTTACCATTTTTTTACCATTAGATCAATTATACTTATATCTTATTCAATAAAATAAATTACTCCCTCCGTCCCATTTAACTTGTCTTGTTTCACTTTTGCACACAATCCAATGCACATTTTCAACTGTTAATATCTCAAAACAAGTTCAATGAAAAATTATGCAAAATATATATTATAAAACTACATGATCATACGATTCTAACAAGACCCAACTTGACTATTTTTCTCTAAATATATACTTGAAATAAAGTCGAGTCAAAGCTGAACAATGGACAGTGTAAAAAAGTCAAACACGACAAGTGTGGTGGGACGGAGGGAGTAATATTTATATCCTAACTTTTTAAAATTTCAAGTTTTTTGTAATATTTTTTATTTTTTTCCTTTAATCTTTTGTTCGTGTAACACCCCGAAATTCATCCTCATAAGGTTTCAGAATGTTACCGCCACACTTGTCAGTCAGGCTCGCCCTTTGGCTAACTTAATTGACAAGTGCTACGGCTAAATATCTTCACATATAAATTTTTGTAATATGGACTTTAAAAATTATTGCCAATTTTATAAAATATAGTCATAAGAAAATTTAAAGTACTTAATACTAGAGTCATTGTTCTTTCTCACGCGGAAGCATAAATTAAAGGCAATATATAAGACATTAATAATTAAAAGTACGTGGTTCCTTAAAGCAACAATCTTTTTGATGAAAGGTAATCCCATCCCCAAATGCTCATGTCATGAGATGCAGTTCATATGTCAGCTCCAATATCTGTAAAAAGATAGCGCAACAACTTTTTATCAGTAGAATGGTACTGAGTAAGTCAACCCGCTCCACTTTAAGAAGTGGGTTTTAAAATAGTAGTTGACACTCAAAAATAATAATAATAATAATTTTCACTTTTTCTTTTAAAATGAACACACACATTACCTTTAACAAAATAAATAACTTTCATTCTTACCATTGTAGCAACTATGCACAAGAGGACACCATTTTCCATATATCATATCATATCGATCATAAGTCATGATCAGCATGCAGCGGACTCATATACAGACACACTCCGGAGCCTTGGGTAACCCATCACGGATACACCCAAGAGTATAGACTCATACATGCAACAACGCCGTTTTGGCACAATTTATCAACAATGCCGTCTTGACATATTTAGAGGGGGAGGCCCCGCAAGACACATCCCTAGTGCATTAGCCCTCTATCAAGTATGGCATCTTACTCAAGTTAATAGTGCACAATGGATTTAAAAGTGTTTTTCACAATTTTCAACATAATATCCTCTTTAAAAGAGTTTTCAACTATTTCACGGGAGTAACCTCATAACAAGGGCATTCAATAATGCCAAATATCATTTCAACATTTAACTCCCATATCGATATCTCATAAATATGAAAATATCATTTCATGGATCTCAAAATCCAACAATTTCTCACTTGGACCAAAAATCAAGTCCAATATTGCAGTTTACGTCAAGTTAGTTTAAAAATTCATATGAAAGGCGATTGCTATGAAATTTAAACTGTACATACTCAACACATAGTTGAACAAGTTTCATGTTTTACACTTTTCAAAATAAGGTATGGAAATAGTTCAAAAATCAAGTTCTTTTCAGAACATGTATTCTGTCAGAAATTCAATGGTGACTCTATAATTTTCAACAGGTTTTAAAAATAGTAATTTGCGAACAAAAATTCTGAAATTTTACAACAAGGTAGATAACATATAGATAAATATTTTTCATGAATAAACCAATTGGGTTTGAAACACTTAAGACCTTCAAAAATGAGGATTTCAGAAACACTATAATTTCTTAGATTTCAACAAAAAGAGATTTTGACCTTTCGATAAAGCGGATCCCATAACTTTTTCATATGAGTTCTAAAAATTATAAAATTTTCCAGAAAGATACTCAACTCAATAAGGAACAAGTTTTATGAAGGAACCTTTGAGGGATAATGAACCAAAATAGTTTAAAAAGATGGATCTTTATGTAAACGAAAAACTGACAGATTTTGGTATAATGGAGAAATTCTAATTTTGTACTCTTAAAACATGGATTGGGATCTCCAAAACTTGATGTAGAGAGTGTTAACTTACTGAATTGATGTATAAGAGCAATGAGATTCAAAGATAATGGCCGTTATAACACAAGATTCGCACCACAAATTACGGGTTTCGCTGAAATTTGACAAATAGAGGGAAATCAATTTATAGTATAAAAATAAAAGATTTAGATCTTTAAGATACAAGTTTCAAGGATGATATCTTACTAACCAAGTGTTGAGAAGAGTTAGAACTCTTAGAATTATGAAGGTTGCCAAGCCTACAAGACTCCACAATCCTTAAGATATGCTCACTATGTGGGAGAACTTTGAAGAATAAAATGGGTAGTGAATTTGGCTAATGAGATGGATGAGATTGGTGTGTTTGAAGGCTAGAAACTCTCTCTATTTATAGGCTAAGATTTGAACAATTGAACATGACATATTATGAGAGTGATTACAACCTCACCAATCATCCAATTAAGTGTGTCTTGAGCAATAATGGTTAGAGTATTTGTATCCACTTATTTGGTCCTTATAGCCTAACAAAGAGGCTATTAATTTGGGAGGCTATTAATTTTGTCCATCATGTTGTCTATTAACATAATGGTTTGCCTATTACGGAGGCTATTAATCTTGGTGGGTTCAAGAGATAATTGATCACCTTTCTTTGCTAGCCATTCATCCAAGACACTTGTTAATCATGTTGATTTTTCATCTATTTGTTTAGGAAGAAAATTTCTTGCAATTGCTTTTAACCTTATATTTGTGTAAGTAGTGTATCATGAAAATGATTGAAGTATTAGCTTGTCTACAAAAATCATTATTCTTGCCATTATTTAGTGGCATGCATTTATGCTCAATGAGTTGGATATGATAATATAATATTTATTTATTTCAAGTATTGTATTTATATTAATGTGCTTTCAAAAAGATAATAATAATATACTTGCATGGTTTTATTTTATTCATAACAATACTCAAACCACAAAGTCTTCATGTCATCATCAAATAAAAATTATAATCTATGAATATAGTTTCTTATATATAAAAGTTAATTCTCATAGATTCACCTAAAAACTCATACTTTTATTTTTATAAAAATTTATTCCATAATGAATATCAAAGTACTTAAAATATTCACATATTATCCTCATAATAATTTTCAAGACCAATGTGTATATATATAAAAACTTATATATATAATTTAAACAATAGATTTAAAAAAATATTCCATAAACTATATAATTCTATTACCCATGATATTGAAATTCATATTTCTTTTGGAAAAGACAAATTTACATATATAAATTTTCAAGTGTTGTTTTGTAGAAAAATCAATATACTAATTCTTTAAGCAAGTGATTAAATATTTAATAAAAGTCTCTTTAGTGAATTACAATTATTTCGGGTAATTTCTATGGTATTACAATCCACCCTCCTTAAGAATCAACTTCGTCCTCGAAGTTTTAATGAAAACTACTATGGCAATCTAATATGCGGAATATAAGATAAAAGTTAATGGAAAAGAAAAAAAGTTAGGAGATTTTGAACATGCCCTATCAAGATTGTGTCGGGTGGTTACATCCTCCTCCTCTTAAGCCTACAGTTATGTCCCCATAACTGTTATTTGGTCGTTTAAAAAGAGATTGGGGTAGCGTTGCTTCATATCATCCTCTAGTTCCCATGTTGCTTCTTCCGTACCATGATTGGACCAAAGTACTTTAACAATCCGGGTGGTCTTGTTCCTTGTCGTTCTTTCTTTGATGTCGAGTATTTGGATTGGATACTCTTCATATGTTAGATCTTCTTTGAGTTCAATTACTTCCTGTTGAAGTACATGGGTTGGGTCATGCACATATTTCTTTAACTGTGAAACATGGAACACATTGTGCACTCGAGATAGTTGTGGCGATAGGGCTAGTTTATATGCCAGGGTTCCGACTCGTTCCAGAATGTCATACGGTCCAATATATCGAGGACTTAACTTTCCTTGCTTTCCAAAACGCATCACTCCTTTCATAGGTGATATTTTCAGCATAACCTTATCTCCAACTTGAAATTCTAGGTCTTGTTGCCTAACATCGGCATAACTTTTCTGTCGATCTTGTGCTGCCTTCATTTTCCCTTGGATCATCTTGATCTATTGGGCCATGTCTTCAATGAGTTGCGGCCCAACCACAATAGAATTCTCACATTTTTCCCAACATAATGGGCTTCGGCACTTGCGTCCATAGAGTGCCTCAAACGGTGCCATGCCTATACTAGCATGATAGCTGTTATTGTAAGAGAACTCTATCAAAGGTAGATGGTTTTCCCAACTTCCTTTAAATTCAAGAACGCATGCTCTCAGCATGTCCTCCAGTGTTTGGATTGTCCTTTCTGTTTGTCCATCCGTCATCGGGTGAAAAGCGGTGCTCATTTTAATTTGGGTACCAAGAGCTTCTTGCAGCTTGGTCCAAAAATGAGAGACAAATCTGTTGTCTCTATTAGAGATTATATCATGTGGCACTCCATGTCGTCGAACCACGTTATTGATATATGCTCTTGCTAATTGATCCATAGACCATGTATCCTTCATTGGTATGAAGATCGCAATCTTTGTCAATCTATCAACAATTACCCAAATTTTATTCATTCCTTTTGGTGATCGTGGTAGTCCTGAAACAAAATCCATTGATATACTATCCCATTTCCAACTCGGGATTTCCAATGGTTTCATGAGTCCTAAGGGCTTCTGACGTACTGCTTTAACCTTTTGACAGGTTAAACATCTAGCCACAAACTCAACAACCTCATTCTTCATCCTTGGTCACCAATAAACCTTCTTTAAATCCTTATAAAGCTTATCACCCCCTGGATGTACTGAATACGGGGTGTTGTGGCCTTCTTCCATTAATCTTCGTTTTAGCTCTACGCATTTATGCGGTACGCACCATCTCCCTTTGAAGCGAATGCCTCCATCCTCATGGATTGCAAAACCAATTGCTTTTCCTTCAGCAACCTTCTTCTTGATCCTTTCAAGCTTTATGTCGCCTGGTTGAGCACTGCGTATTTCATCAAATACCGTAGATACAATGGTCATAGCATTAATGACATTTTCCACAGTTCCATAATGGACTAGCTCCGTGTCTACCTTGACCAAGTCCATATACAGTTCCGAAGGTAAGATAAGAGTATTTGCCACGTGTCGAGTCTTGCGGCTCAACGCATCTGCGACCACGTTAGCTTTCCCTTCATGGTAGGCGATGTCCAAATCATAATCCTTGATCAACTCTAACCATCTGCGTTGCCTCATGTTTAACTCCTTCTGAGTAAATATGTACTTAAGGCTCTTGTGGTCGGTGAATATCCGACAAGTTCGTCCGTACAAGTAGTGTCGCCAAATCTTTAATACGAACACTACCGCTGCTAATTCTAGGTCGTGCGTCGGATAATTCTCCTCATGAGGCTTCAATTGTCGTGATTCATATGCAATGACTTGCTGTTGTTGCATTAAAACACACCCTAGCCCCTCTTTTGAAGCGTCACTATACACTTCAAAACCTCCATTTTCTGTTGGCAATGTTAAAATTGGTGTTGTTGTGAGGCGTTTCTTTAACTCTTGAAATGATGATTCACACTTTTCTGTCCATTCATACTTCATGCCTTTCTTCAAAAGTTGAGTCAGAGGTCGTGCAACTTTGAAAAAGTCCTTGACGAACCTCCTGTAATATCCAGCCAGTCAAAGAAAACTTCTCACTTCTGTTTGATTAGTAGGCGTAGGCCACTCGGTGATTGCTTATATTTTTGCTGGGTCAACAGAAACTCCATCAGCTGATACAACGTGGCTTAAAAATGCTACTTTTTCTAGCCAAAAGTCACACTTGGACAACTTGGCATAGAGTTGGTGTTTCCTTAATGTCTCTAGCACCTGATGCAAGTGTTGCTCATGCTCTTCATTGCTCTTTGAATAGATCAAGATGTCGTCGATGAAAATGACTACACATTGATCTAACAATTCTCGAAACACATCATTCATGAGATTCATGAATACTGCTGGGGCATTTGTTAGCCCAAATGACATCACTGTAAATTCGTAATGTCCATAACGTCTCCTGAACGCAGTTTTCGGAATATCCTTTTCAGCGATTCGCAGTTGATGATAACCGGATCGCAAATCTATCTTGGAGAATACCGTTGCACCTTTAAGTTGATCGAAAAGGTCATCAATCCTAGGTAACGGGTATTTGTTTTTAACCGTTACCTGATTTAAACCTCTATAATCGATACAAAGACGTAACCCTCCATCTTTCTTCTTGACGAATAAGACTAGTGCTCCCCACGGCGATGTGCTAGGTGATATATACCCCTTTTGTAATAATTCCTCAAGTTGCTCCTTGAGTTCATTCATTTCTAGGGTTGCCATGCGATAAGGAGCTTTTGATACAGGTTCTGTTCAGGAAGTAGATCGATTGTAAACTCGACTTCATGTTCTGGAGGCATTCCAGGAATTTCTTCTGGGAATGCATCTGGATACTCCCTCACTACTGGAATGTCATCAATTTTATTCTCCTTTAACTTGAGGTTATGGACATAGCAAGCATATATCCTTTCTGCATAAGACTATAAAATTTTAAGGCATTTACTACCTTAGTCTTAAATTTGGGGAGTTGGATATAGTAGTTGACCTTTTTGCCTCTAGTCTTAGACAGTGTAATTTTGTGTTTCTGACACTCAATTACCGCTTTATATTGGGTAAGCCAATCCATTCCCAATATAATATCAAAATCTTTAAGGTCAAATTCTACTAAGTTTGCATAGAACTCAAGGTTCTTAATGACTATAGGAATCCCATCGTATCGTTTGGTGCACGATACAATTTTTCCCGAAGGCAACTGAATTCTTAAGTTAATCATTTTAGGTTTTGGCATCTCTAATTCAGGCAAGATTCTAGAAGAGATAAACGAACAACTTGCTCCAGAACCAAATAAAACCTTAACAGGCACACTTAAAGCCGTAAATGTACCTGTTATCACATCCCCTTGAGTTGAAAGATCTGCCTGATTAATAACATTGAGCCGCCCTATAGGTGCTCCATGGTTCCCTTGTTGGTTTCTATTTTGCTGAGGCCTCTGTCCTTGATTATTTCCGTTTCGCTCATCCTGATTATTTGGCTGAGTGGGGATATTGATAAGGTCATCTCTTTTTGTAATATTTTCAATGCGGGTCTTACACTCCTTCCTCATATGATCTTCTCGGCCACATCTATAACATGTACCTGGCTTGGGGCATCCTCTAGCCAAGTGGGGCTTGTTGCATTTTGGGCATTGTGGTATGTACCCTTCATGGTTTCTAGTACCATTGTTGCCCCCTCCTTTGTTTCCCTGGACGGGTCGATTCTGCCCACCTCGAATATTGCCTTTATTGTTGCTGAGGTGGTTGTTGTTGCTGCTGCTTCCTCGGTTGTCCCGAATCCTCTTGTCCTGTCCTTGGAACCCGCGGCTAGACTTCTCGGCTTTTCTCTTCATTTGTTGTACACGAGAAACTGCGACAGCTCGATCGTAGATCGCTTGGAGGGTAGGATACTGAACTCCAGCCACCACTTCTCTAATGGAGAGGTTTAATCCCATTTCGAACTTCTGTGCCTTCTCGGCATCGATGGATACTAGCTTAGGAGCAAATCTAACTAACTCCTTGAATCTAACATAGTATTCTTGTACAGATTGTGCTCCTTGTCGTAACGATAGAAACTCTTCTTACATTGCTGCTTTGGTACTCATCGGGTAAAACCTTTCTCTTAGAGCTTCTGTAAAGTTTTCCCATGTATACTCCTCATCATCATCTAGCTCTCTCTTTTGTAACTGCCACCAGTTATCTGCATCACCTCCTAAAAAGTACGAGGCTACAATAATCTTCTGCTCATCTGGGCAACGAGTCGCCTCGAGTAGCTTGTTAAAACTTTTTATCCAATCCTCCAATGTAGTAGGGTCCTCCTGCCCATCATAACGAGGTGGTCTGTATTGGTTCACCACTGCTAGGTGATTGAGCTGGGCTTGAGGTGGCGGCACAGCTGCTGTGGCTTGATTAATTTGACCCTGACCCAAGGCAATGAGCATTTGCTCAATGATCCTTAGGCGATCATTGTCAAGCGAGTTTGGTGTGTTTTGATTCTGAGGGGTTTGGTTGTTGGGTGCTCCCTGATTAGGAGGTACCATGTTGTGTCCAACGCCCTGATTGTTGATGATGTCAGGGTGATATATGTTGTGTGCAGGTGGTACAGCTTGTTGATTGGATACACCCTGTGCTGCTGGCACTTCGTGGTTAGTCATGTTCGGATTTTGGTGTGGCTCCATGTTGTTGAGGGCATTAACACTTCGGAGGGTTTTTCTAGTCCTTGAACGGGGTGCCATTCTGCTAAGGATGGTTAAGCACGAGTGAGTTCAAGTCTAAGGGATAATTATGTCCTAAAACTCGTTAGGTCATAGTATAAGGATGAGTTAACGCAGAAATGTCTAAGTTAGGAGTATGACTTTATTTAGAGATTAACCAGAAGGAATGAAATAACAAGCTTTATTTCATAAATCTAGAAAATATTACAAGATAGAGAATTTAAAACGAGCACTTATGATAAGGTCAACCGACTTAGTATATCATAACAATATATATATATATATATTCTTTTAAATTTTATAGAAAATGATGCATGCTCATGAATGCATATGTTCCCACCCCAAAAAATAATTTCTAAGTTTCAAAATTTAACATAACCCATATGGGCCTTTGAAAAATATTTTGCATATTTCTTTCTCAAAATGGACTTTTTTTTTTCTTTTTAAATCCATAAACCGGAGTTAAACTGTCGCATCCCTTAGTCATGCTCGCCATGTTGCTAACTTAACCAAGAAATGCTAAGATTAGAGGGTACCGCCTTCTAAGTAATTTGCCAACTAGTTAAAATATAGAGCTACAAAGTTGATTCCCAGGAAAGACTGGTAGAGCCACCGGCTGACGGGCAATCTTTAAAAACCAGATTCCTTAGACAGAATCACCTCATGCAGTTCTATATTTAACAGTTTACAAATACTTAGATTTTAAAAATACTCTCTGATACCACTCTGTAACACCCCGAAATTCATCCTCATAAGGTTTCAGAATGTTACCGCCACACTTGTCAGTCAGGCTCGCCCTTTGGCTAACTTAATTGACAAGTGCTACGGCTAAATATCTTCACATATAAATTTTTGTAATATGGACTTTAAAAATTATTGCCAATTTTATAAAATATAGTCATAAGAAAATTTAAAGTACTTAATACCAGAGTCATTGTTCTTTCTCATGCGGAAGCATAAACTAAAGGCAATATATAAGACATTAATAATTAAAAGTACGTGGTTCCTTAAAGCAACAATCTTTTTGATGAAAGGTAATCCCATCCCCAAATGCTCATGTCATGAGATGCAGTTCATATGTCAGCTCCAATATCTGTAAAAAGATAACGCAACTTTTTATCAGTACAATGGTACTGAGTAAGTCAACCCGCTCCACTTTAAGAAGTGGGTTTTAAAATAGTGGTTGACACTAAAAAATAATAATAATAATAATTTTCACTTTTTCTTTTAAAATGAACACACACATTACCTTTAACAAAATAAATAACTTTCATTCTTACCATTGTAGCAACTATGCACAAGAGGACACCATTTTCCATATATCATATCATATCGATCATAAGTCATGATCAGCATGCAGCGGACTCATATACAGACACACTCCGGAGCCTTGGGTAACCCATCACGGATACACCCAAGAGTATAGACTCATACATGCAACAACGCCGTTTTGGCACAATTTATCAACAATGCCGTCTTGACATATTTAGAGGGGGAGGCCCCGCAAGACACATCCCTAGTGCATTAGCCCTCTATCAAGTATGGCATCTTACTCAAGTTAATAGTGCACAATGGATTTAAAAGTGTTTTTCACAATTTTCAACATAATATCCTCTTTAAAAGAGTTTTCAACTATTTCACGGGAGTAACCTCATAACAAGGGCATTCAATAATGCCAAATATCATTTCAACATTTAACTCCCATATCGATATCTCATAAATATGAAAATATCATTTCATGGATCTCAAAATCCAACAATTTCTCACTTGGACCAAAAATCAAGTCCAATATCGCAGTTTACGCCAAGTTAGTTTAAAAATTCATATGAAAGGCGATTGCTATGAAATTTAAACTGTACATACTCAACACATAGTTGAACAAGTTTCATGTTTTATTCTTTTCAAAATAAGGTATGGAAACAGTTCAAAAATCAAGTTCTTTTCAGAACATGTATTCTATCAGAAATTCAATGGTGACTCTATAATTTTCAACAGGTTTTAAAAATAGTAATTTGAGACCAAAAATTCTGAAATTTTACAACAAGGTAGATAACATATAGATAAATATTTTTCATGAATAAACCAATTGGGTTTGAAACACTTAAGACCTTCAAAAATGAGGATTTCAGAAACACTATAATTTCTTAGATTTCAACAAAAAGAGATTTTGACCTTTCGATAAAGCGGATCCCATAACTTTTTCATATGAGTTCTAAAAATTATAAAATTTTCCAGAAAGATACTCAACTCAATAAGGAACAAGTTTTATGAAGGAACTTTTGAGGGATAATGAACCAAAATAGTTTAAAAAGATGGATCTTTATGTAAACGAAAACCTGACAGATTTTGGTATAATGGGGAAATTCTAATTTTGTACTCTTAAAACATGGATTGGGATCTCCAAAACTTGAAGTACAGAGTGTTAACTTACTGAATTGATGTATAAGAGCAAGGAGATTCAAAGATAATGGCCGTTATAACACAAGATTCGCACCACAAATTACGGGTTTCGCTGAAATTTGACAAATAGAGGGAAATCAATTTATAGTATAAAAATAAAAGATTTAGATCTTTAAGATACAAGTTTCAAGGATGATATCTTACTAACCAAGTGTTGAGAAGAGTTAGAACTCTTAGAATTATGAAGGTTGCCAAGCCTACAAGACTCCACAATCCTTAAGATATGCTCACTATGTGGGAGAACTTTGAAGAATAAAATGGGTAGTGAATTTGGCTAATGAGATGGATGAGATTGGTGTGTTTGAAGGCTAGAAACTCTCTCTATTTATAGGCTAAGATTTGAACAATTGAACATGACATATTATGAGAGTGATTACAACCTCACCAATCATCCAATTAAGTGTGTCTTGAGCAATAATGGTTAGAGTATTTGTATCCACTCATTTGGTCCTTATAGCCTAACAAAGAGGCTATTAATTTGGGGGGCTATTAATTTTGTCCATCATGTTGTCTATTAATATAATGGTTTGCCTATTATGGAGGCTATTAATCTTGGTGGGTTCAAGAGATAATTGATCACCTTTCTTTGCTAGCCATTCATCCAAGACACTTGTTAATCATGTTGATTTTTCATCTATTTGTTTAGGAAGAAAATTTCTTGCAATTGCTTTTAACCTTATATTTGTGTAAGTAGTGTATCATGAAAATGATTGAAGTATTAGCTTGTCTACAAAAATCATTATTCTTGCCATTATTTAGTGGCATGCATTTATGCTCAATGAGTTGGATATGATAATATAATATTTATTTATTTCAAGTATTGTATTTATATTAATGTGCTTTCAAAAAGATAATAATAATATACTTGCATGGTTTTATTTTATTCATAACAATACTCAAACCACAAAGTCTTCATGTCATCATCAAATAAAAATTATAATCTATGAATATAGTTTCTTATATATAAAAGTTAATTCTCATAGATTCACATAAAAACTCATACTTTTGTTTTTATAATAATTTATTCCATAATGAATATCAAAGTACTTAAAATATTCACATACTATCCTCATAATAATTTTCAAGACCAATGTGTATATATATAAAAACTTATATATATAATTTAAACAATAGATTTTAAAAAATATTCCATAAACTATATAATTCTATTACCCATGATATTGAAATTCATATTTCTTTTGGAAAAGACAAATTTACATATATAAATTTTGAAGTGTTGTTTTGTAGAAAAATCAATATACTAATTCTTTAAGCAAGTGATTGAATATTTAATAAAAGCCTCTTTAGTGAATTACAATTATTTCGGGTAATTTCTATGGTATTACAATCCACCCTCCTTAAGAATCAACTTCGTCCTCGAAGTTTTAATGAAAACTACTATGGCAATCTAATATGCGGAATATAAGATAAAAGTTAATGGAAAAGAAAAAAAGTTAGGAGATTTTGAACATACCCTATTAAGATTGTGTCGGGTGGTTACAGTTCGTTTTTCTTTTCTTATTTTCTTTTGAAATTCTTTTATCAATTATATTTTCCATCATCGGGTTGGAGTATTTCGTATGTAGAATTATGCTTTGGAAGAGACAACCCTTCAATGCCCACCAAATATTCGAAAGATTAATCATAGCCCAATGTGGCCTGAGAATCCCCGTAGTATGCTCAATGAAAAAAATATATTTTTCATTCTCAGAGATTTTATTTAGCAAGTAAATAATTTTTTTATGTAAACTATTTATTTTGTATCAATTAAAAACTATATTTTTGCTTTCATTGCATAATATTTTCTAAGTCATATAAATAAAAGAATAAAACAAAATAGATTTTTTACATGCTAAAAAGGATAAATAAAAGAATTAATAATGTGTTATTTAGCGAATAAATTTTAATTTTAAATATTGTTATTTTTTTTAAAAAATATAATATTTAAATAAGAACCTATTGTTTTCGCGTTACAGATAATACAGGCTAGATAAGACAAAAGCAAAAAAGGAAAACGGAAAAGAGACAAAGCGAAATTGACAACAAATTAGCTAGCCCTCGGAAACCAAGTGCCCGCCGCATCTGCCATCAGAATAGGGCGCAAGCCATCCGGGGGAAAGGCCCACGTCGTGAAAAAGAGCTCCTCGTCCGCACCCCTTTTAGCTAGGAAGTCAACTACCGCATTTCTCTCCTGCAGGATATGTCGAAAATGACACACATTGAAGGATCTCCTCAATTCCTCAATTCTGGCCAAATAGGCGGCCAGCCAATGCACTGGAGATCTGCTACCCTTTATGAAGCGTAAGGCCTGTTCTGAATCACTAAAACAGAACAGCTCCCGAACACCCTTCTCCACCGCTAGCTCCAGCCCATACATAATCCCGGCTACCTCTGCATGTAGAGTACTCTTATCAAAGTATTTAAAGTACTGTTATGTACTTATTAAGAGTACTATTACGTGATTATGTAGAGTACTGTTATGAAAGTATTTAAAGTATTATTATGCACTTATTAAGAGTACTATTATAGGCTTAGTAGAGTATTGTTGTTTAGTTATTTAAATTACTGTTATGTACTTATTAAGAGTACTATTACGTGATTATGTAGAGTACTGTTATGAAAGTATTTAAAGTATTATTATGCACTTATTAAGAGTACTATTATATGCTTAGTAGAGTATTGTTGTTTAGTTATTTAAATTACTGTTATGTACTTATTAAGAGTACTATTATGTGATAATGTAAAGTACTGTTATTAAAGTATTCAAAGCATTGTTATCACTTATTAAGAGTACCATTATATGCTTAGTAGAGTACTGTTTTTTAGTTATTTAAAGTACGATTATGTACTTATTAAGAGTACTATTATGTGATTATGTAGAGTACTGTTATGAAAGTATATTTTAAAGTACTGTTGAAAACCATCACGAACATTGGTTCAGAGCCCGTGTCGATCTGTGTCAAAAACTATTGTGTTCTCAACCAAGGTCCATGGATGGTTTTTGACAGTTATCTCGCTGTCATAATAGTACTTTAAATAACAGTACTCTACTAAGCACATAATGATACCCTTAATACGCGCATAACATTACTTTAAATACTTTTATAACAGTACTATACATTATCACATAATAGTACTCTTAATAAGTGCGTAACAGTACCTTAAACACTTTAATAACAGTACCCTACATAATCACATAATAGTACTCTTAATATGTACATAACAGTACTTTAAATAATTAAGTAACAATACTCTACTAAGTATATAATGGTACTCTTAATAAGTGCATAACAGTACTTTAAATACTTTCGTAACGGTACTCTACATAATCACATATTAGTACTTTAAATAAGTGCATAACAATACTTTCCTTCATTTTTTTCCTTTTTTTTTTGAAAATTCTCATATCATGCAAATATGCCGTACTTATTTAAATATTAATTTTTTTTAAATAATAGGATTTAAAAACAAAATATTATTCGCTAAATAACACATTATTTATTCTTTTATTTATCTTTTTAAATGTAAAAAATATATTTTTTTATTCTTTTATTTATATTACTTAAAAAATCTCTTGGGATGAAAACAAAAAATATTATTTTTAATTGATACAAAATAAAATCTATTTTAAATAAAAAAAATTATTAATCTTACTAAAAGAATCTCTTTGGATGAAAAATATAATTTTTTTCGGTGACAAAAATTATAGTAATTGTTGGCATCAGCCCACATAGTTAACAACCTTACCTTTGGGTGGTTGTTAAAGGGAGGTTGGGGGTTCAAATCCCAGGTGGGGTGCTTGGCGGGAGGCCTGGATGCACACATGGATACACCGGGTATTTCCAGACTACATTGGGTTAAGACTAATCGCTCGAATATCTGGTGGGCATTGAGGGGTTGCATGTTCCAAAGTATAATTCTACATACACAAAGACTCGACCACGGTGATGAAAAATATAATTGATACAAAAGTTTCAAAAGAAACAAAAAAAATAATAAAACAAAAAGATTAAAGGAAAAAAATTAAAATATTACAAAAAAACTTAAAATTTTAAAAAGTTAAGATATAAATATAATTTTTTTTGGTGAATGAGATATAAATATAATTGATCTGGTAAAAAGATGGTAAATTTCATACAAATGTACTAAAAATAGAATTTTTTACCTAATGGTACTGAATACTAAATTTTTTTTACTTGGTACTACTTAACAAACTAAAACTTCCGGGCCCAGCAGGAGTAGGTGGGGTCATTAGGAACGATGTAGGAAATGTTATCTTTGTACTCTCGGATTATATTGGATGCACTGATTCTACTGAAGCCGAATTGACTGCCATCTCTCGTATATGCTCAGCACTGGTTAGGGACCAGGGATTCTCTATGCCAAAGTTGGGGAAAAAAACATCATTGGTCCCATAAGTTTCCTCAATTTCGATTTCAGTCCCATATTAATTTCATTAACACAATCAATCCAATATGTTTGCTAATTTTTGCATAATCAATCCCAAACCCCTTAATGACGCATTTCCGCTGACGTGGCACCAGATTAAGCAAACTTATGGGACCAATGGCACCGCAATTAGCAACTTATGGGACCAATGGCGCCGCAATTAGCAAACTTACGCGGCGCCACGTCAGCAGAAATGCGTTATTAAGGGGTTTGGGATGGATTATGCAAAAATTAGCAAACATAATGGATTGATTGTGTTAATGAAATTAATATGGGACTGAAATCGAAATTGGGGAAACTTATGGGACCAATGGTGTTTTTTTTCCCCAAAGTTGGTGTTTGAATGCGATGCGCAAAACATCTTGCGGTGGCTGAATGATCCGAGTTTAATTCCTTGGGGCCTTCATGTCTTAATTGGCCCGATTATGGCTATCTTCAAATGTGTGGGTGAGGTTAGAATACAACATATTATGAGAGAAAGGAATGATCTTGCCGATCATTGGGCCCGATGCAGAGCCATGAAAGCTGGTAAGGTGGAGATGTGGTTCTAACTACGCTGGTAGACCGGATAAAGAGGGTTTGCATAGGGTGCCTGTGGTGGCGGTTTGTGGGGGTAACTGTAATACCCGAGATTTTTAGCGGCGTCCAAAGGAATAAAATTATTTCTTAATCCGATCAAGGTCGAAATATCTCCGAGAAGAAGAAAATAATTTATCACAATAAATTATCGCTCGGAAATGAAACGCCGATAGATTTTAAAAAAATTCAAAATGGAATAAAAAGAGGGAAACGAAGCCGAAGACATTCCATAAATCGAGTCAAAAGAAATGGAATTAAATTCAAGAAAGAAAAGAATTTTAATTCCAAGAACCTGTGAAGTGGGAAATAATTTAACTAGATAAATTATTACACGGGAGTCAAAAGACGACGAATTAGAAGCCGACGAATCCAAAACCGACGGACTTAAGATTTCAAACACGAAATCAATTTAAGTCGAAAAAGATTTAAGATCGGAATCGTAATCTGAGAATGACCCGGAAAAATCGAGCCCGAAAACGTAGGAGAATAGAAGTCCGAAAGAGAGGAGAAAAGGCCCGACGGATCGCACGACCCGGCCTAGGCCAGAGCCGCGCGGTCGCCACGCGGTCTGGAGGCAAACCGCGCCGACACCGCGCCAGTGAGACAGGATAGCTGTCTTGTCGCGTTTTGGCGACTTTCTTGCCATAATTTCAGGTCCCAACGTGGGGATCTTGATTTAATTCGGGGGGAGCAGATTTTGGTTGATATTATATGAATATAACACCCCATCATCAGCCATCCACACCCTTGTTTCATCCCAAACTCTCCCAAAAACCAAAAAACACAAGTTCTTACCTTCCGACGACTTTCCGACGATTTTCCGGCAACCAAATCCAACCGAGGAAGTGTGTAGATCAAGGATTGCAGGCTTTGGATTGTTGGTAAGATGTAAATCAAGTTTCCTTATTGTTTTAAGATCATAACCATCATTCTAACTTGCGGATTTTTACTTGCAAACACGTTCGTGGCCAAAGGAGAAGAAGAACGTGTTGTGTAGATCCGTCCGTGGCAATTTTGGACGAATCGATCGACCCTAGGACGTTCAAGAACTCACTTACTGTAAGTCAATACCTTCCATATCAATATGGGTGGTTTAAGGGCATCCGAAACATTGGATCTAAAACGAAACGTTAAAATCGAACCTAAAAACCCCAATCTACGTGTTTTCTGAAATCCGACCAAAACTCTTACTTCGAGTGTTCAAACTGAAAAACTCAAAACTAAGATTTTGATCCTAAGATCTTAAGCTATACTGTGTAAAAATTTCAGAGATTTTCATCGAGTTTTGATACCCCAAATCGTGTCGGACATATTCTGCGTTTTTAAAGAATTTTGAAAAGTTGACAGTTTCCTTAACCGAACTTGATGAGCATATTTTTATCATTTCTAGTCCGAACTAATCTTTGTGATCTAAACAAAAAATGTATATAATTATGTCTAGTATGTGCTTATAAAATTTCAGAATTTTTGGAGTCTATTAGATATGTTAAAAGGTCGAATCTTTGAACGGTGTCGAACCTGAATCATGGCAGCATACTGTTTGTGTAGAAAACTTGGATTTTTGACATGCTTCCCATCTTTTTTTCGGAAAACTCGAAACATGAAAGTTGTTTGTTGGGATGTTTTTGAGATACTGTGAAAATTTCGGATCAATCGCCTAAGAAATGGATTTTTAAACTGAAAAGGCGTAAACTGTGACATCGATCGGTTTTAAACTTGTGAGATCTTGAAATTTCTAAACAAACGGTCGAAATCTTGAGATACGATAAAGCTATATTTTTGAAAATCCCGTTATACTAAAGTTGAAACGATATCGGTTACATTGGTTAAATAAAATTAGGGAGTGAATGGTCTGCAGGGTGCCCTCCTAATTATTCATTTCGTGCCAAAACGGCAATGATTACTACGCGCGAAAGATTGCCAAAACGGCATCTTATTTTTGGGCCTATCCTCTCGGGTGTATCCGTATGGGTTACTCGAGGCTCGACGGAGTGGTACTGGATATGGCGGATTTGGCTACAAGAGCCAACGGGCCTACCCTCTCGGGTGTATCCGTATGGGTTACTCGAGGCTCGACGGAGTGGTACTGGGTATGGCGGATAGGCTGCGCCGCCGGGCTACCGGCTAAATGAGATATGATACTTATGAAATTGGCTGAGGCCGCCGGATCACCGGCTAAATGATACTTTTGAAATTGGCTGCGGCCGCCGGATCACCGGCTAAATGATATATTGTTGAGATGGTGGCGTAACGGGGAAAATATTAAAAAGCTCAAATTTTTTTATTTATTTACTCGTGGCACTATTCATGTTTTTAAATCATGTCTTAAATAATTGCCCATGCTTAAATTTTTAAATTATGAAATTAAATGTGTCTTTAAAGTATGCAACTAAATTCTTATTTTTAAATTGGTAAATAAAGTGTTTTGTATGCATGACAAAGAGTTTAATCTTAATTATTAAAATCTAACCCCTTTATTGCTATGCTAGGATTGACTTACTCAGTATTTTATAATACTGATACAAACCGTTGTTCATTTTTTTTTCTATTACAGAGTACGGAGCATGATCATACATTGGGGGATCATTTTGGACATTTAAATTATTTATTATGACTTGCATGAACGGGCCTGTTTAACCCGTGTTTTGGCCATGTCGGCCCTATATTTTAAATTCCGCTGCATAAACTTTATTTCCACTGCAACTTATTATTATTATAAATGTGTGGATGATATTACACTATATTATTATTTTTAAGTAATTCCGGACTTGTTTTAAAACTCTTTTCAATACCCATAGCCTTGCATCTCTTTAGCAAGCTCGGAGAGTTCGTGTCTTGCTAGGGAGGTGTGGCGGTGGCATCCCGGCCTGGGTTACCAAATCCGGGGTGTTACAGGATGGTATCAGAGCCCGGAATATTTTAAAGCTATCATTTTAAAAAGAGCCCCAAATATTTTTAAAATCTATTATTATTATTTTTAAACCATTACTCTTTAAAACCACTATTATTTTGAGCCCAAGTTTTTGGCCCAATCATTCTACTTACTATTTATTTAAAATCTTAATTTTTTTGAGCCCAAAAATTTTAGCCCAATATTTTTATTTACTAAGCCTAAATATTTTTCTTAGCCCAATACCTATATTTTTATTTGAGCCCAAGAATTTATTACTTTTGGCCCAATATAGTTGCCCAAACATTTTTCTTTATTTCTAAATTATCCATGAGTATAAATTATTTTTAAAACCCATGGATAAATAAATGCATGTATAAATTAAAACTCATTGGGGGATTGCATATGTATACTTGCATAAAGATTTAAATTTTTGCATCTCCTAACTTTACATTTGGCATGTTCTAACTCTAACCTACCTTGTTGACATTAGATGGCCAAACCAAACGCGAACGTGATCAACCTTATGATAATACTGATTAACTTAGAAATTCAACTACCTTCAGGAGAGGTAGTATCTTGCTCTAGACGTTATAACGGAATTCCGATAGTTATCAAGAACATAGAATTCTTCGCAAACTTGGTAGAATTTAATTTAAGGGACTTCGACGTCATACTAGGAATGGATTTGTTGACCCGGTATAAAGCGGTGATAGAATGTCAAAGCAAAAGATCACCCTGTCGAAAGGTAGGGGAAAGAGAGTCATCTTTTACTCTCAACCCCCTAAGAGGAGCAACAAGGTTGTTAACGCTCTCAAGCTTCGTAGCTTAATGCGTAAGGGATACGCGTTGTATGCATGCTATGTTCACCACTTTGAGGCAGAAGAGAGCAAGGTTGACAACATCCCAGTGGTAAGAGAATACCCGGACGTATTTCCTGAAGACATCCCTGGTATGCCACCTGAGGGAGATCTTGAATTCACCATAGATCTCATTCCGGGAACGGAACCTGTTTCAAAGGCTCCTTATCACATGGCGCCACTGGAAATGAAAGAATTAAAGGAACAACTCGAAGAGTTGTTGGAGAAAGGATACATAAGACCAAGTACGTCCCCGTGGGGAGCACCGGTCTTATTTGTTAAAAAGAAGGACGGAGGACTACGCCTTTGCATCGACTATAGAGGACTCAATCAAGTGACCATCAAGAACAAGTATCCATTACCAAGGATTGAGGACTTATTTGATCAATTGAAGGGGGCGTCGGTGTTCTCAAAGATCAACTTGCGATCCGGTTATCACCAGCTTAGGATTGCGGAGAAGGATATCCCGAAGACGGCATTCCGAACTCGTTATGGACACTACGAGTTCACAGTATTATCCTTTGGGTTAACAAATGCACCTGCAATGTTCATGAACCTCATGAACGATGTATTTAGATAATTGTTAGATCAATGCGTCGTGGTGTTCATCGACGACATCCTGATCTACTCGAGAAGCGAGGAGGAGCATTCCCAACATTTGCACCAAGTGTTAATGATTTTGCGCAAGAACCAACTCTATGGAAAACTATCCAAATGCGACTTTTGGTTGAAGGAAGTAGCATTCCTTGGGCACATAGTATCCGCCACTGGAGTTTCAGTGGATCAGGCAAAAATTTCGGCGGTGACGGAATGGGTATCGCCGACGAGTCCAACTGAAATACGGAGCTTCCTTGGGCTAGCTGGTTATTATAGGCGATTTGTGAAGGACTTCTCGAAAATCGCATGCCTGTTGACCCAGCTGTTGAAGAAAGGGGTGAAATATGACTGGACGAGTGAGTGTGAGTCCGCGTTTCAAGAACTGAAAAAGCGACTCACCACTACGCCCGTATTAGCACTACCATCAGAGAATGGTGACTTCGAGGTTTACAGTGACGCTTCGAAGGAAGGTCTAGGATGCGTTTTGATGCAAGACTCGAGAGTCATTGCATATGCATCGCGTCAATTGAAACTCATGAAGCAAACTACCCGACACACGACTTGGAGTTGGCGGCAGTCGTGTTCGCTTTGAAAATATGGAGACATTACCTCTATGGGAGAAAGTGTTGGATGTTCACAGACCACAAAACCCTCAAATACATATTCACTCAAAAGGAGTTAAATCTGAGACAACGGAGGTGGTTGGAACTAATCAAAGACTATGATCTCGAAATTTCTTACCACGAAGGGAAGGCCAACGTGGTAGCCGATGCCTTAAGCCGGAAGACCCAACATGTGGCGAATTCGTTGGTAATTCCGCCGGCATTGTATATGGACTTGGCAAGATTGATCTTAGAGCTAGTGCATTCGGGCACTGTAAATGAAGTGGTCAACGCAATGGTAGTCGAATCGACCATATTTGACGAGATCAAACTTGCCCAACCGGGCGACACAAAGTTGGAAAGGATTAAGGAGAACATTGCCAACGGGAAGGCGATAGGATTTGCTATCCATGAGGATGGAAGCATTCGTTTCAAGGGAAGGTGGTGCGTACCACAGAAATGCGTGGAGATAAAACAAAGATTGATGGAAGAAGGGCATAACACACCTTACTCGGTTCACCCTGGAGGCGACAAATTATATAAGGATTTGAGGAAGATTTACTGGTGGCCGAGGATGAAGAATGAAGTGGCAGAATTTGTAGCGAGATGCCTCACGTGCCAAAAGGTCAAAACCGTGCGACAAAAACCCTTAGGATTGATGCAACCATTGGAAATCCCGAGTTGGAAGTGGGATAGTATCTCGATGGATTTCGTTTCGGGATTACCACGATCACCAAGAGGGATGAATAAGATATCGGTGATTGTCAATAGGCTAACGAAGACGGCCATTTTTATCCCAATGAAGGACACTTGGACCATGGACCAATTAGCAAGAGCGTATATTGACAATGTGGTACGAAGACACGGGGTACCACATGACATTATCTCTGATAGAGACAGTAGATTTGTCTCTCACTTTTGGACCAAGTTACAAGAAGCTCTCGGTACGCAGATTAAGATGAGTGCCGCATTCCACCCAATGACGGATGGAGAAACTGAGAGAACAATCCAAACATTGGAGGACATGCTGGGAGCATGTGTCCTAGAATTTAAGGGTAGCTGGGAAAATCATTTACCCTTAATTGAATTTTCCTACAACAATAGCTACCATGCTAGCATCGGCATGGCACCGTTCGAGGCATTGTATGGTCGAAGGTGCCGCAGTCCGTTGAGTTGGGAAAGGAGTGATAAGACTGTGGTAGTGGGACCACAACTCATAGAAGATATGACCCAACAAATCAAAGTGATTCAAGGAAAGATGAAAGTGGCCCAAGACCGCCAGAAAAGTTATGCCGATGTGAGACGGCAAGACATAGAATTTCAAGTTGGAGATAAGGTCATGTTAAAGATATCACCGATGAAGGGGGTGATGCGTTTTGGCAAACGAGGAAAGCTAAGTCCTCGATATATAGGACCTTATGAAATTCTAGAAAAAGTCGGGAATCTAGCATATCGTCTAGTCTTACCGCCACAATTGGCTCGAGTTCACAATGTGTTCCACATATCACAATTGAAGAAGTATGTGCACGATCCGACCCATGTACTCCAACCGGAAGGAATTGAATTGGATGATGACTTGAGCTGCGAGGAAATTCCGGTACGAATACTCGATGTTAAGGAGAAAGTAACAAGGAACAAAACCGTGAGAATGGTCAAGGTTCTTTGGTCGAACCATGAAAGTGAAACGGCGACATGGGAGTTAGAAGCCGACATAAAGGAGCGTTACCCGACCCTATTCCAAAACGGTGCAACCACAGTTATGGGGACATAACTGTAATCTTAAGGGGGGAGGATGTAACGACCCGAATATTTTGTATCTCAAATAAACAAATTTGTATCCCAAATAAACAAATTCAAATTGTTTTGAACTACGTAATGACTTGATCCCTTCACAGGGTACGTAGGCAACTTGGAAATTTCAATTCTGGGTTCAGTCAAATAATAACAATCAACAACCAATCAATCAATCAATCGAGCAATAAGTCGCGCAACTTCGAGGACGAAGTTGATTCTTAAGGGGGGGTAGACTGTAATACCCGAGATTTTTAGCGGCGTCCAAAGGAATAAAATTATTTCTTAATCCGATCAAGGTCGAAATATCTCCGAGAAGAAGAAAATAATTTATCACAATAAATTATCGCTCGGAAATGAAACGCCGATAGATTTTAAAAAAATTCAAAATGGAATAAAAAGAGGGAAACGAAGCCGAAGACATTCCATAAATCGAGCCAAAAGAAATGGAATTAAATTCAAGAAAGAAAAGAATTTTAATTCCAAGAACCTGTGAAGTCGGAAATAATTTAACTAGATAAATTATTACACGGGAGTCAAAAGACGACGAATTAGAAGCCGACGAATCCAAAACCGACGGACTTAAGATTTCAAACACGAAATCAATTTAAGTCGAAAAAGATTTAAGATCGGAATCGTAATCTGAGAATGACCCGGAAAAATCGAGCCCGAAAACGTAGGAGAATAGAAGTCCGAAAGAGAGGAGAAAAGGCCCGACGGATCGCACGACCCGGCCCAGGCCGGAGCCGCGCGGTCGCCGCGCGGTCTGGAGGCAAACTGATAATGGCCAAAATTGTCCATTATTTCCAATCCATTTCCGTGTCTGAGACGGACATTTTGATCGTGATTCCATCTTATCTCAATAAGAAAGCAGTTGAATTTAACAGATTAATGCGAGTTTGTAAAAACATTGAGCCGGTAATAAAAAGACGCAAAATATGCAATTTTAATTGCATTTGTGTTAGAAAAATCCAAAAACATGAAAAAAGGAAAAAGAAAAGAAAAAAGGAATGAAAAGATGGGCAAAAGAATAAAAGAGCCCACAAAAATCCAAAAAGATGGGAAAAAGATTGAAAATCCCACAACTGAAAATTTGGTTAAGTGATTGAAGCACAATTCGAATTGTGAGCAATTCGAATTAATTCGAATTGCACAACAATTCGAATTGCTGAAGAGAGCAAGAAATGGTTAAGTGTTGGAAGGGATGCAGAAGGCTAGTTCGAATTATTCAAGTTCGAATTAATTCGAATTAGGGAATGAAGAGAGAAGAAACCCAAAGGCAAGAAGAAGATGCAATTCGAATTGTCCAAGTTCGAATTAATTCGAATTGGCACAAACAATTCGAATTGCCAACAAGTGCAAGGAAGCCAAGCAGAAACCCTTACCCAGTTCGAGAAAAGATACAATTCGAATTGTCCAATTCGAATTAATTCGAATTGGCACAAACAATTCGAATTGACTACTGAAGGCTACAACTCCAGCTTAAGGAAGAGATCTCACAATTCGAATTAATTCGAATTGGTTGAGATAATTCGAACTTCACTCAACAACTCATCCAAAGAAAGCTGAGCACAACACTGGTGGGCCTAGGGTTTTGAAGATTGTCTATAAAAGCAGACCTTCCACAACAGAATCAGGAGATCAAAAATTTTAACCAAAAGGCAGCTTGGGACAAAAAGAACAACAGGAGGTTCCACACCCCTTAAGGGTTAGGTAGGTAGTTTAGATTAGTTTAGTTTATTTTTCTTGCAAGTATTTTAATCTTTACATGCTGTAATCTTAGTTTAGTATAGAAGCAGTTTGTGTAACCCTTAGAGTAGCCATTTTCCATATGTTTACATGCTTTCTAGTTAGAATAAACCCTACCTTCAAGCTAATGATGGTGTTGGGTTCTTATTTTTGTTTTCAAGTGTCAATACAAGGAAAATTTCCAGAAATGGTTTTATCCATTTGTTTTGGCACTCTTTAATTGCTTTCCCTAGAAATAAATGCTTAGTGTTTGTTTGTTTCAACTAGGTTACATTTATTATGTCCTAGTTGACATTCAAACTTAATAAATGCATGTTTGATGGGTTTTTGGCTTGATTTAGTGCCTTAGAGCTTCAAATAAGTGTTCTTAGGTTTTAGATGCATTTAATGTCTGTGTTAATTTGTGTTTTAGTTTTATTTTTTCCTGTCTTAATCTTATTTTGTGCTTCCTCAGATAACTTACGTGTTCTTAGTTTACTCATGTAGTTCTTAGATAACTAGATGTTTTAGGCTCTTTGATCTCTGATTTCTTGTTTGTAGAAATAGGGTTTGAATCTGGCCAATACCCACTAGACATGTATTTGTTTATTTCTTGAAAATCTCACTAGGGTGGCTGTGAAATGACACTGATGTGAGATGAAGGATTTAGCAAATCTAAACCCATCATTACAGTACAGTGTTCACCTAACCCACACTTGTGAGAACAAAAATTGTTGTGTTTGAAAATATGTGATTCGAATTGAGGCAGTTCGAATTAATTCGAATTGCTAAGGGAAATTCGAATTGCATACCCAAACTATTCTCTTCATGTGGTTTTCAACCAATTCGAATTATGCCATTGAGTTAATTCGAACTGCTCAACAATTCGAATTGGGTTAAAAACCACATTGTATCCATTGCCACCCATTCATGCCTTAGTTTATTTTCCATCCTCTACCAATTCGAATTGTTGCACTTCGAATTAATTCGAATTGCTGTATAATTCGAACTCACCCCCCCTTTGAGGTAAATACCTTAGTCAATTTGAGCAAAGAAAGGAACTTCGCCAATTCGAATTGTCCAATTCGAATTAATTCGAATTGGCCAATAATTCGAATTGGATGATGCTCCAATTTCTAGCAATGATCAATTGAGTAAGTAATACTTCATCCTTCATGCATCCTCAATTCGAATTACCCCAATAATTCGAATTGAACTATCCCTTCTATTTTGAAAACTCCAAAAATATTTTCTTTCATGATTTGTGTAAGTTGCATGGGTGTATTGGGCCTAGGCCCAATTCATCTGATTTCTATCCATTACACATCTCAACCCACTAGTGTCCATTTATTGTGTGCTTAACACCCACACAATACCAAAAATATTTTCTTACTTTTTGTTTTCTCTTTCATTGTGTGTATGAACGGATAATGAGAAACACCACAGATTAATGTTGGTGAAAGGTCCCTTCACAAGGATATCGACTAACCCGTCTTTTGTGTGTCAATTATTATCTGTTATTTTGCATGATCTGGTTAGTGGTTGGTGGAAGCTTCGGCGAGCGTTCTCTTCACTAAGAGTTTCGATTAGTCACTCAGCCAATTCATAATCAGATACAGTTTTAATTTTTCTTATCTTAATTTCTCAACCTGAATTCAAGTTGCAATAGTATCAACTGATGTCGACCAACATCAGTTGAGAAATATTACAGCAAGAAATATGTGGGTTTTTCTTCCACTCACAGACAAAAGAAAACTAAATAACGGCGGTCACCGTTGTTTGGGATTCTTTCTGTCTACAATCAATCATCTGGGAAAATTGGGGACCGGACAGCAGATGTTTGCAGTCCGGAAAACCCCAACTATCTCTGGCACTCTTTTTAGCCAATTTCTTCTCCTCTCAGGCTAATCCACCTTTGTGTATCGCATTCTGTCTAACCCCACCATATATTTTGGGGTAGTTTATTTTTCCTTTTCATATACTTGTATGCATGATACTATTATGTAGATGTTCCGGTCATATCATTATTTTGGGGATCCTTCCCCTTGGACACAGGAGTCTCGATGTAAATCAGATGCCGCATAATAAATTTCCAACTAAAATTCCTTTATAAAATCCGGATCTGAGTAAGGGATAAATTCGACAGTTATGACTAATTCACATTCTACTGGGGGTTGATTTTGAGAGCTTAGAAGCAGAGTCAGCGATTAGGTCTCATCTAGACTGAAAGGATCTGTGTTTTAATTGAGAGTCTAGTACCAGTCTAGGGAATGATTTTCAAATATTCATTTGCTTCTAAAAATTGCTGTGTGTTGGAAATCTGATATTAGATATCGCATTAAATCAATATCCACTTGGGTGTAGATGAGAAGTGATAAATAATACTAGAGGAACAACATATAGGCCTTGGTGAATTTCTAAGGTAAGGTCGAGTATTCCTTCGACTACTATCTTCTTCTGCCAAAGTCTAGAATTGAGTCTTGAATGAGTACATCCGGAACAGGTTCATTTATGGATCTGTTTCATTTAGTTTGTATCTCATAACTGACCAGGAGTTGTAAGCCCTGTGGCTTATCGATGTCTTGGAGGTTCTTGATCTACATCTGGTCACCAAGACCAGGGGCTCTTTTATACTAACGGAAAGAGACGTTTTTAAGGATTCCGAGTGATAGATTTAAATGCTTTCTTTACAGCTTTCTTTACTGCTTTCCTTTTAAATGCTTTCATAGAGGTCACTCGGAAGAATTAGGGGCTGTCCATCTGTTAAAAGGTTTGAGAGTTATGGAATGGTTTGGGGCTTGATTTGAAACTTTGGGTGTGACATGGGGGAATGATAGGAGTACTTGGCATGTCAACTAATGATATGTTAGGTGTTGCTTGTCCACCACAGATATGTAATGTAACTTCACAAGGCCTGTGGAGGGAGTTATAAGTCTGTGGTATCTTAGAAATTGTTGTCTTAAGAGCATGTAAATTCTCACCATAAGTACCTGTCTGTTAAAGGGAACATGGTGTAGAAAGCATGAGAGTTAGCTAACTAGAGGATTATCCAAAACTAAGATCTGTGTATTAAAAATGGAAGTTTAATTGTGTTTCATCTGAATCTTGTCCAATCTTTATTATTTCCTCCCTGTCCCTTCTGTCATATTTAACCTGCTTTCTAGATAGCGTAGCATAATTTTATATTGCTTTCATAGTATAGATTTAATTGCCTTCTCCGATCTAGTTTACCATGCGTTGTAGAATAATTTTTACTGCTTTCATGATCTGGTTTAATTTATGTCGAGTAGTTGTTAGAAACCTTTGCAAAACTTGAAACGAGTAACCGAGTGGAAAATCTTAGTAAACGACGTGGGCCCTGCTTCCATCGCACATCCTCCAGTGAACGATCCGGTACTTACTATAAATTACTGCAATTTTTGACCCGTGCGCTTTCGGGAGCACAGTTTCGTGACACGAGTAAATAAAAACAACATTTTGAGAAAATACTCATATAGTGGGAAGAAGTTCAAAAGTTTCATGGCGCTATTGCCGGGGATCATAACATTGGGAGCGCCATGAAATGGGAAATTGTATTCAGACGATTCTTCACTCCCCGGCGGCGTAATGAAACTCGTCAAAAGTTTCATGGCGCCGTTGCCGGGGAGGATGCAGCGCCGTTTACTAGGAGAATTACATTCCTGATTTACTCATAGATAGTTCTTGTATATATTCTTGAACTATTACTAACCTGGGGGTTGTACAGGTACTGTCAAAAGTTTGATACCAACTGCTTATGCAACGGAGAAGGAGCACATTACCGGAGCTACCGTTCGATCTAGAAATAGAAAGGACCGCTCGCCAACTGAGGGCAGAAGCCAGAAGACGGAAGGAGCAGGAGCATCGAAACCGCACTTCACCTGAAACATCAAGCAGCGATCTATCAGATATGGCAGAAAACCAAAACATTCCCCCGATCTTACCCATAGACCAACCACCAAATAACCCAGGTAATGGAGCTGACAGAGGAGTGGTAGAGCATCCTAATCGTGCCAACGAAGAGGAGAATCTACCAAATCCAAATCAGCAACAATACCAGCAATTCCACCAACAACCACCACCACCAGTAAATCAATTTCACCAAAACCAAAACATACCAAACCAACAATACCAAAACCAAGCTTTCAATCCAGATCGATTTCAGAACAACCCACAAGATCCACATAACTTCCAGCAATTTCCAAATTATCACCAGCAGTACCAGAACCAAGCTGAACAAGGGAATCAACAGCAGCAGCAAGCAGCAGCAGACTTCATGCAACCGATAGTGGAGCCCTATCTGGATGGACCTGGGAGAGCACATTTTCCTGCACGCAATTTCGAGCTCAAACCGGCACTCATTAATTTGGTGCAAAACAATTAGTTCTGCGGCACAAATCATGAGGACCCTCATGATCATCTCCAGACCTTCCTGGAGCTCTGCGACACGATCAAAAATCAGAGAGTCTCTCCTAATGCTATAAGGCTAATGTTGTTCCCATTTTCTTTGTATAGTGGTGCCAGGGACTGGTATAAGTCATTGCCTATCAATCTGCGGAGCACTTGGGCAGACTTGGTGAGGAGCTTTTTGCTGAAGTATTTTCCAGAATCAAAGATTGAGGAAGGAAGAGCTAAGATTGGAGATTTTAAAATGAAGCCAGACGAATCATTATATGATGCGAAGGAGAGATTCTTGGGCCTCATCAGGCGATGCCCCCAACATGGGTACGCACCATGGGAGCAATTGAGGAAATTCTACGGAGGACTCACCCATCCATGGAGAACAATGTTACACGCTTGGGAGAGCACGGGAACAATGTTACACGCTTGGGAGAGCATGGGAACAATGTTACACGCCGCTGGCGGACGACATTTACTCCACTTGCCTATGGACCAAGCTTGGGAGAAGATTGAGACAATGTCTGTCAACAGATCCATCCTAAACACGGACGATAGGAAGGAGAATCCTCCTAGAAAAGTCTTTGCTGTAAGTGAAGGGAAAACAGATTTTGAAAAACTGCAAGAACAGGTAGCTGCGATACAGCTGAGTCAGGATAAAGGGAAGGGAACGGACGCTTCTCAGGCAGGAACCTCATCAGACCAAGTTCAAACACAGCAATCGGGAGTTGTCTGTGGACTGTGTCAGGGACCTCATCCAACTGACACATGCCAACAGATAGCTACCGAAAGCTGTAATTATGCCGGGAACTACCAAAATCGTCATCCCAACCTCTCTTATTCCAACAACAATGCACTTAACGCGCATTTGTTGCAGCCAAACCAGCCCAACCAGTTCCAAAACCCACAGCAAAATTTCAGACCTCAGAACCAAGGATTCGTCCAACAAAGAGTGCAGAACTTTCAAAATCCGAATCAGAATTTCCAACCTCAAACCCAACAAAGGCCTAATCAGAACCAAGGCCAGAATTTCCAGAATTTCCAGCCCCAACCTGATCAGAATCAGCAATATAACCAAAGGCCACCATCTCGTTTGGAGAACCTGATGACTGAATTTATAGCCAACCAGAAGGATATAAATCAGCAACTGCAGTCATCAATCAAGAATGTGGAGACGCAAGTCACCCAATTGGCCAAGGAACTACAGAACAGGGGGAAAGGAACACTTCCAAGCAGTACTGAAGCTAACCCGCACTGTAAAGCAATCACATTATGGGGAGGCAAGACTCTGAAAGGAATTGTTGGACATGGAAAAGAGACGGCCGAGGAGGAAAAGGATCTAGTGGAGGGTGAAAAAGGAAGTGAAAGGATCGAAGGAGGAGATGGTATTGGATTGGACAAGGACAAATCAGAAACAGCTATTCCGCAGGTTGAAGCTGCAAAGGGAGCTGAAAAGGGTAGGGTTGAAGGTAAAATTTCCTTCTCTTTACCACCAAAAACAAATAATAATAAGTACATGCCAAGGGTGCCATACCCGGCACGTCTTAAAAATAAGGAGCAAGATGAAAAATTTAAAAAGTTTTTAGAAAGACTGAAAGCTGTCGAGATCACTATTCCATTGGTCGAAATGATTTCAGAAATGCCCTTTTATGCTAAATTTCTTAAAGAAATGATTTCAGGGAGGAGAAAAGCTGAGCAGGAGGTAGTAGTGATTTTGAACAGTAGCTGCAGTGCCATTATCCAAAGAGTGCTACCGGAGAAGAAGGAAGATCCAGGATGCATTACACTGCCGATCCACATCGGGAAAACTAATGTTGGAAAAGGGTTGTGCGACTTGGGCTCAAGCATCAATGTTATGCCACTCGCCATGGCAAAACGTCTTCACTTGGGGACAATTGAACCGGTCACAATGAAGTTACAGCTGGCAGACCGATCAATTACCCATCCAATCGGAATCCTGAAGGACGTAATTGTCAAGACGGGAGGGACTCTCTTCCCCGTCGACTTCATTATTTTGGATATAGAAGAGGATTACGAGATGCCACTGATCTTAGGCCGCCCCTTTCTCTCAACCGGCGGTGCACTTATAGACACTCGATCAAATCAAATCAAGCTCCGAGTCGGAGAAGAAGAATTGGATTTCAACACGGAAAAGCTGCAGAAGTTCCCGTCTGAGGGATCTTGTTCCATTTTTGATGTAATAGATAGTAGGAGTGAGGATGAGAGCATAGACTCTGTGACTGATGAGCCGAGCAAAGTTTCAAAACAGGTACTGAAGCCTGAAGGTGCAGAACAACCAAGGAGCTGCAACGCTGTCCACTTCGAGGATCCTATCTCTGGGGACCTTGAAGAATTCGATGGAGTTGAGTTCATCCCGGAGGAAGAGGAAAGCACTGCTGGGGAGGAAGAGGATCCTGTACTGACACAGGATCCTGAAGGTAAATCTGATCTCTCTCTCCCACTCATTTCTCGCAAATTGCTGCCTTCCGTTGAATGCCCACCAGAGCTTGAACTTAAAATACTTCCGGATCATCTTAAGTACGTTTTTCTCGCTGAACATAAAAGATTACCGGTGATTGTGTCAGCCAAGCTGACACAAGAACAAGAAAAAGCTCTGGTAGACATTCTAAAGAAATATGTACATGCAATCGGATGGACCATTTCTGATATAAAAGGAATAAGCCCCTCTGTTTGCATGCACAGAATTTTAATGGAAGAGGAGTATAAGCCCTCAAGGCAACCACAAAGGCGTCTGAACCCCCATATGCAGGAAGTGGTAAGGAAAGAAGTTATCAAGCTCCTAGATGCTGGTATCATCTATCCTATCTCTGATAGCAAATGGGTTAGCCCAGTGCAGGTCGTACCGAAACGTGGGGGGATTTGTGTAACGACTAATGAGCAAGGAGAAGAAGTGGCGACGCGTCCAGTGACCGGTTGGAGAGTTTGCATCGACTACCGGAAGCTTAATACCGCTACCAGGAAGGACCATTTCCCCTTGCCATTCATTGATCAGATGCTGGAGAGGTTGGCCGGAAGGGAGTACTACTGCTTTTTGGATGGGTATTCTGGCTATAATCAGATTGTAATAGCTAGCGAGGATCACGACAAGACCACATTCACATGTCCATATGGAACTTTTGCATACAGGCGCATGCCTTTTGGACTTTGTAATGCGCCTGCCACATTTCAAAGATGCATGATGTCAATTTTCTCAGAATTTATCGAAAAATGCATTGAAGTTTTCATGGACGACTTCTCTGTGTATGGAGATACTTTTGATGAATGCTTGACTAATCTTGCACAAATTTTGAAAAGATGTGAGGACACCAACCTAGTTTTGAACTGGGAGAAGTGCCATTTCATGGTCACCGAAGGAATAGTGTTGGGTCACCGCATCTCGCACGCAGGTATCGAAGTCGACAGAGCTAAGGTTTCCGTCATCTCAAACCTACCATTGCCTAATTCAATAAAAGCAGTTAGGAGTTTCTTAGGGCATGCCGGTTTCTACAGGAGATTCATAAAAGACTTTTCTAAAATTGCCAAGCCGCTCACTAACTTGCTTTGTAAAGAAAATCCTTTTGTAATAAATGAAGCGTGTGTTCAAGCCTTTGACACGCTCAAAGAAATGTTGATTTCCGCTCCAATAGTGCAACCACCCGATTGGTCAATGCCTTTCGAGGTAATGTGTGATGCAAGTGATCTCGCCGTGGGTGCAGTTCTTGGGCAACATAAGGAAGGGAAGCATTGTGTAATTCATTACGCAAGTCACGCCCTGAATGAGGCCCAAATTAACTACACCACCACGGAGAAGGAGATGTATGCTGTGGTTTTTGCGTTTGACAAATTCAGACAATATCTTATTGGTACAAAAACCACAGTGTACACAGATCACTCTGCACTGAGATACTTGTTTAGCAAACAAGACGCCAAACCTCGATTAATCAGGTGGGTACTTTTGTTGCAAGAATTTAACATCATAATAAAAGATAGAAAAGGCAGAGACAATGGTGCTGCTGACCATTTGTCTCGACTAGAAAATGATAAAAATGAGCTAGCCGTAAATGAGAATTTTCCGGACGAACAACTGTTTGCCTTGCATCTTCATGATCAAGCTTGTCCGTGGTTTTCCGATATTGCTAACTTTTTAGCATGCGGAATAACCCCACCATTTCAAAGCAGAGGCCACAAAGCGAGGTTCAACCGAGATGTAGTTAACTACTTCTGGGAAGACCCTTACCTCTTCAAGCATTGTGCAGATTCGATTATTAGACGATGTGTAACTGAGCACGAGGCTTACCAAATCGCTAAGAAATGCCATGAATCGGAATACGGAGGTCACCATGGCCCCACTCGAATAGCTCATAAGGTACTCGAGTGCGGTTTTTATTGGCCTACCATTTACGAGGATTGCAAAGCATTTGTTAAAGCTTGCGACAGATGCCAAAGACTAGGGAATATCTCCAAGAGGGATGAGATGCCTCAACAAGGAATTCTCACTCTCGAGATTTTCGATGTATGGGGTATTGACTTCATGGGACCATTTCCGACATCTGATGGGAATCATTACATCTTGGTAGCTGTCGATTACGTTTCCAAGTGGGTTGAGGCTGTTGCACTGCCAACCAATGATGGCAACCAGGTCGTCAAATTTTTGAAAAATAACATTTTCAATAGATTTGGTGTACCCAGGGTGATCATATCAGATGGAGGAACCCATTTTGTTAATAAAGCATTTGCAAATCTTATGAGCAAAAATGGGATTCTCCACAAGATCGGCACGCCTTATCATCCCCAAACCAGTGGTCAGGTCGAGGTCTCTAACCGCGAAATCAAACATATACTCGAGGCCACTGTGGGGACAACTCGCAAAGATTGGTCACGTAAGCTCAATGATGCTTTATGGGCATACCGCACTGCATTCAAGACTCCCATTGGGATGTCTCCTTACAGACTCATCTTCGGAAAAGCCTGTCATTTGCCCGTAGAACTAGAGCATAAGGCTTACTGGGCCGTACGAATGCTCAATTTTGACTCCCGAGTTGCTCAGGGTAAGCGCAAGTTGGACCTCAATGAAATTGAGGAAATACGTGCGCAAGCTTATGAAAGCTCGAGGATTTATAAAGAGCGGACCCAGAAGTTACACGATCGTCGTATTAAATCTAAACATTTCTATGTTGGCCAGAATGTCTTGTTATTTAATTCTAGGTTGAAGCTATTCCCCGGAAAGCTTAAATCCAGATGGGAAGGGCCATACGAAGTGATGCACGTGTTTGAAAGTGGAGCTGTCAGGATCCGAACTGACAAGGGAGAGCTGGTGGTGAATGGACACAGACTGAAGGAGTATCTTGGGCAGTTCGACCCCGAAAAAGAAGCTCAGATGACAACAGAACCGGCTTATGTTCAATAAATATTATACATATATTTACTTACTTATTTATTACTTTCTTCATTTATCTTATTGGGACAAAGTATCCAAAAATCAAGTGAACATTTAGAGTACTAAGACTCTAAATGTGAGGATGTTGATATTTGGAGAAAACCTAATACCTTTTCATAATTGTTTTGCAGGAATTCGAGGAACCAACAAAAAGAAAGATAAAGCTTCCAAAAAAAAAAACCAGGTTCCCGGTTGGGGTAACATTATATTTAATGAAGGTTGATTTTGGAATTTAGAGAAATCTAAAATCCAGAATACATTCATAAAATAAAATTGTTAACCCAACCTAATTTATGCAAGCAATATGTTTTAGATTCTCATTCGGTGTAGATATGTTTGCTTTTGAACTCATATAATTTTTGGAAAACCTAAAAATTTTCCTAAGTCTTGAATGTGGTATACTTCTCATTTCAAGAAAATTCGAATTAATTCGAATTGCTTGGAACATACCACATAAGACATTTTGCCTTGGAATTTTTCACTCTCGGATTTGTTAATTCGAGTTATTCTAGCAATTCGAATTAATTCGAATTGCCATGAAAATTCGAATTGGCAACCAAGGCAAATTTTCAGATTTTATTTAGGCCAAGTAGTGCAATTTGAATTATAAGGCAATTCGAATTAATTCGAATTGCCTAACTAATTCGAATTAGCAGGCACAAGGCATTTTCCTTAGCAAGTGAGCAATTCGAGTTATTCTAGCAATTCGAATTAATTCGAATTGCCTGAATAATTCGAATTAGCTCATTTCAGCCTTGTGCAAGTTTTGCCCACATTCTCAAGTTCGAATTGTGAGTCAATTCGAATTAATTCGAATTGATCTCAATAATTCGAACTTGCTTGGTCTCTCTGTTTTTCAAGCCAATTCGAATTAATTCGAATTGGCCTGAATAACTCGCATCTCTCACAGATAGCATCAATTCGAATTAATTCGAATTGATGCAATAATTCGAACTCCCCATCCAAATCCTTTATATATCCGTGTTTCCCCCCACTTCCATCACTTTCATTTTTCACATTTCCAAAACACCCGTGTTTTCTCTCTCGCGAACCCTTCCCCCTCGCGAAAACCAGTCGCTTATTTCAAGCTTTCCTCCGGCCAAATCACTCGGAAATGGCTTCTTCTTCGTCTAATCCAAGTGGGAGCAGGGGGTAAGTGCTTCTTTTCCATTTTCGCACTCGGTTTTCGCAGTTTTAGTTTGTCTCTTCGTATCCCTTGCGAAATCGAGGTTGGGGAGGGAATGTGTTTCGTTTTTCATGATAGGGATGGTCGGAATGTGCCCGGAATGTGTTAGGTTGTTCGGGAATAAGGATAAAACCACTAGGGCAGAACCTAAATTTTTTAGGGCTTTTTGTGAAACTGCCATTGATGGAGTCGGGTGTTTCTGTGAAGGGAAATTCTTTTATTTTGAAAATGAGGGTTTCAAAACCCTTAAAGATTTGATTTTTGTTCATATTGCAGTATTGTTGTGCCATTTGTGTCTTTGTGTGTATTTGTGTTATCTGTGTTTGTGTTTTGCTAATCTGTGAATAGGGTTAACACTGTGGTCATGCTTGGTTCAGCCACTGTGTTGTTTTTCAATAGATAGTTGGTGATGATGACTAAGAATGCACACTGATAATATCTACAAAATTTCATGTTTTTAAAGCATGAGTTTTGTTGGTAACATTAGTACATTACAGTAGTATAGATGGATCAACTGTTCTCGTTTCTGTTAGTGTTTGCATGTATAATATTATATGAATATTTTGGTAATAAATGCTTTAGTCGGGTACATGTTGCCCATACACTGCAAACTCAACTCTAGAAGTTGATTTTTGCACATCCGGGACACATGGTACAGCCGAAACCATGCCAAAATTTTTCCAACACTTTTGGCATGGCATTTATTTATAAAAAGACAAATTTTTAGTATATTCTTTGTTTAAGTGTTTGATCTTTGTCAACTTGGAACAAGTGGGAAATACTTGTAAGGAATGTTTTGTTTTATTCCTTAAAACCACTTTCCAAAACAAAATCCAAATGGGGGACCACTTACACCCCCAATTTCATTAAATAAACAAGTCAACACCTTTTCATAAAAATCCAAAAATCGCCTTTTGTATGTATGCATGTCTACTTTTATTCTTATTTCTATTTCTTATTTTTGGTCATGGTCCATTATACATACTAGTAATTGTATAATTTATCGTTCGCATTCGATTTTCATCATTAATCTCTTATCTTCCCTACCTCACATGATTTAAATCACTGTCTAAGTGATAAAAATCAAATTCTTTCGTAGGCTCAATAACCTACGAAATTCTCTCTTTTTGGTCCTTTGACCACCCAAAAACGTCTTAGACTATTAATAGTCCAAGAAAAATTTCTAAGGATCCAAGATCCTTATTTCTCTATTGCTTCCCTTATTTTTGTTGTAATAAGAGTGGATTTGATAATCTGACCCCTTGGACTTTCATAGTGTACCTCAAGTGAGACAGGTGCTAGAAAGTGAACTGTACTTTGAAGTGGCTGAAGGTATTAGGCTGAGGGTCTCAGACCTAATCATCTCTCCATGTCTTTTCAGAGACATCATCCCCCTAGCACCAAACGAAGATCACGAGGAAGAAACTCAACTACTGGATCTGCCAGTAGAGCTCCTGGGAGAAATCCTCTCCCGCATCGGAGAGGATTGTATCAAGAAAGTGTGGAGGGTCAGAGGAGTGTGCACCAAGCTAAGGGACGCAGCTGATCTTCCCATCGTCTACAGAAGGTGTGAACTGGAAACCACCATCGTCAAGATGTGGGAGCAGAGGTTGGAACCGCAAAAAGAGGCACTCATGGCCAAATGCGTGGAAGCTGGCAACTATAACCTGAAACTCATCCCAGCCCTGCAGGCATTCGGAGCAGGAAACGAGACTCTGGCTTGTGAGCTGCTAAAGGAAGGGATTGAGGACAACCACAAGGCCTCAATCTTTGTCCGGGGATACATGCTGCTCAGCAAGCTGGACAATGAACAGGTCCAGCAAGGAATAGCGATGATCGACAAGATGGTGACAGACGAATCAATCATGGCTTATGTGGGCAACCGCGTCTTTGCATGGTTGATGGAAAGCCTGGAGACTCCTGATCTGTTCATTGACCACGGACCCAGAGTCTACTGCCAAAAAGTGCTAGAGAATCAAGATGACGAGGGAGATTACTGTTTGCCCTGCAGCCTAACAAACTTCGTCCACTGGAGTAGAATTTTCTTCCAAGGATAGAGGGGAAGGATGCTGAAGAAGAACGGAATCTGTAAAGATTCACTTTTGACTGGACTCACTGGAACCGTATTTTGGTAACGTTCTGACTGATCTGTGATGCTAACCTATCCAAGTGTACAACTTTGTCTGTATTTATATCTGTGTGTAATTAAGGTCGTGTCTGTATAACGAACCTTAGAATTATCTGTTATGATGTGTGTACGACGTATTTTGGGCAGTCGTACATTTATTGCTTTCCACAAGAGAATTCCGTCCTGAGTTCTCCATTATTTGAAAAAGATGTGTGACAGTCCAAGATGAATAAGTGACTGTCACGCCAAAAACAAGCTGTGACATGCTTGCATGCTCACAGTGTCTCTTTTTACTGCTTTCAATTAAACAAACCGGCATAAAACAAGCATAAATCTGTCACCTAAATTCACATGTTGAATTTAGGCTAATGACGAAATCTTCAGACTACTAAATTGGGATAAAACAATTAAAAATATGCATGACATAAATTCTTGAAGTTTTGAGCTATAAAAATCCAATGATATAATCACTTGAAAGACTAACAAACTTTCATGTTGAGAATTTGATTGAATAAGTTGTAAGAATTTTTCAAAGGTGAGATTTGAGAATAAATGTATGACATGATCAAACCGTCCCTTGTGAGATCTGAGCCGAGTCATTTTTACTCAATACTTCTTTGATTGTGTGAATCAATTCGATTAAAGGGCACTAGAACTTGCAATTGGGACCGATTCAAGACCATGCCATATTCCCGAAATCGAGCATATGATCGAGGCACTTAGAAAAACCCAAAATTTTGGCTTTCGTTTGAATTCCAAACCCAAAAGCATTTTCCCTTTAGGATCAACCAATCTGAGCCTTTAAGCCTAATTTTTCTTTGAAGCCCTCTATATTATTCCTAGCCTCACAAAAAGACCAAGAAAATCAAACCCAAGTGTATATGAGCCATCCCATCAAGGCATAGTAATTTTTGATCATCAAACATGTATCCATCGGTGTGCTATAAACCGATTCAAAAAAAAAAAAAAGAGAAGAGAAGAAGTTGAGATCTATTCAACAAAAATAAATTGCAAATGACAAAGCAAATTAGACAAAGTCTAATGTCGTGCAATAGAAAAAGAAAGAAAAACAAAAGAAAAATAGAAATGATGATGATTATAGATCCTACAAAATGCCAAGTTATGGTGGGATGGTGTCATGTCACTTTTTAGCCCAATAATTCATTTTCCTACCAAATGTTGCAACCGTATGCCCCGTTATAACCTTAAATAAGACCTCGGGATCTCGGTTTGAAGAAATGAGTAGGTGGCGAGTTGGTCCAGTTGCAAGCTTATGGGAGAATTTAATTAAATTTGATCTTGAGCGTTAATGATAAAAGCCAATCTTGAGAGTGAGTGAACTTTCCGATTCTACTATACGTGAGGCTCTGCTTTGATTGATTAATGATTCATGTAATGCCTAAATTCAAGAATTAAGCCAATGTGATTTTCTAAACACATATTCAAGAAGAATTAACAATAATGATTGACTTGTGTGTTCACTCAAGTGAGAAGTATCATTCCATTAAACACTGCAACCAAGAGAGTTTAATACTTGTAATTTTGATTGTCTTATCCCAATATAAAAAGAATGAAATTTCTGAGGCCACGCAAATGGATTGAATATGCAGAGTCCAAGCTCCTAGGAGCACTGACTCTGACTGCTCGGGGACGATCAGTATTAAATGTGAGGATGTTGATAATGGCCAAAATTGTCCATTATTTCCAATCCATTTCCGTGTCTGAGACGGACATTTTGATCGTGATTCCATCTTATCTCAATAAGAAAGCAGTTGAATTTAACAGATTAATGCGAGTTTGTAAAAACATTGAGCCGGTAATAAAAAGACGCAAAATATGCAATTTTAATTGCATTTGTGTTAGAAAAATCCAAAAACATGAAAAAAGGAAAAAGAAAAGAAAAAAGGAATGAAAAGATGGGCAAAAGAATAAAAGAGCCCACAAAAATCCAAAAAGATGGGAAAAAGATTGAAAATCCCACAACTGAAAATTTGGTTAAGTGATTGAAGCACAATTCGAATTGTGAGCAATTCGAATTAATTCGAATTGCACAACAATTCGAATTGCTGAAGAGAGCAAGAAATGGTTAAGTGTTGGAAGGGATGCAGAAGGCTAGTTCGAATTATTCAAGTTCGAATTAATTCGAATTAGGGAATGAAGAGAGAAGAAACCCAAAGGCAAGAAGAAGATGCAATTCGAATTGTCCAAGTTCGAATTAATTCGAATTGGCACAAACAATTCGAATTGCCAACAAGTGCAAGGAAGCCAAGCAGAAACCCTTACCCAGTTCGAGAAAAGATACAATTCGAATTATCCAATTCGAATTAATTCGAATTGGCACAAACAATTCGAATTGACTACTGAAGGCTACAACTCCAGCTTAAGGAAGAGATCTCACAATTCGAATTAATTCGAATTGGTTGAGATAATTCGAACTTCACTCAACAACTCATCCAAAGAAAGCTGAGCACAACACTGGTGGGCCTAGGGTTTTGAAGATTGTCTATAAAAGCAGACCTTCCACAACAGAATCAGGAGATCAAAAATTTTAACCAAAAGGCAGCTTGGGACAAAAAGAACAACAGGAGGTTCCACACCCCTTAAGGGTTAGGTAGGTAGTTTAGATTAGTTTAGTTTATTTTTCTTGCAAGTATTTTAATCTTTACATGCTGTAATCTTAGTTTAGTATAGAAGCAGTTTGTGTAACCCTTAGAGTAGCCATTTTCCATATGTTTACATGCTTTCTAGTTAGAATAAACCCTACCTTCAAGCTAATGATGGTGTTGGGTTCTTATTTTTGTTTTCAAGTGTCAATACAAGGAAAATTTCCAGAAATGGTTTTATCCATTTGTTTTGGCACTCTTTAATTGCTTTCCCTAGAAATAAATGCTTAGTGTTTGTTTGTTTCAACTAGGTTACATTTATTATGTCCTAGTTGACATTCAAACTTAATAAATGCATGTTTGATGGGTTTTTGGCTTGATTTAGTGCCTTAGAGCTTCAAATAAGTGTTCTTAGGTTTTAGATGCATTTAATGTCTGTGTTAATTTGTGTTTTAGTTTTATTTTTTCCTGTCTTAATCTTATTTTGTGCTTCCTCAGATAACTTACGTGTTCTTAGTTTACTCATGTAGTTCTTAGATAACTAGATGTTTTAGGCTCTTTGATCTCTGATTTCTTGTTTGTAGAAATAGGGTTTGAATCTGGCCAATACCCACTAGACATGTATTTGTTTATTTCTTGAAAATCTCACTAGGGTGGCTGTGAAATGACACTGATGTGAGATGAAGGATTTAGCAAATCTAAACCCATCATTACAGTACAGTGTTCACCTAACCCACACTTGTGAGAATAAAAATTGTTGTGTTTGAAAATATGTGATTCGAATTGAGGCAGTTCGAATTAATTCGAATTGCTAAGGGAAATTCGAATTGCATACCCAAACTATTCTCTTCATGTGGTTTTCAACCAATTCGAATTATGCCATTGAGTTAATTCGAACTGCTCAACAATTCGAATTGGGTTAAAAACCACATTGTATCCATTGCCACCCATTCATGCCTTAGTTTATTTTCCATCCTCTACCAATTCGAATTGTTGCAATTCGAATTAATTCGAATTGCTGTATAATTCGAACTCACCCCCCCTTTGAGGTAAATACCTTAGTCAATTTGAGCAAAGAAAGGAACTTCGCCAATTCGAATTGTCCAATTCGAATTAATTCGAATTGGCCAATAATTCGAATTGGATGATGCTCCAATTTCTAGCAATGATCAATTGAGTAAGTAATACTTCATCCTTCATGCATCCTCAATTCGAATTACCCCAATAATTCGAATTGAACTATCCCTTCTATTTTGAAAACTCCAAAAATATTTTCTTTCATGATTTGTGTAAGTTGCATGGGTGTATTGGGCCTAGGCCCAATTCATCTGATTTCTATCCATTACACATCTCAACCCACTAGTGTCCATTTATTGTGTGCTTAACACCCACACAATACCAAAAATATTTTCTTACTTTTTGTTTTCTCTTTCATTGTGTGTATGAACGGATAATGAGAAACACCACAGATTAATGTTGGTGAAAGGTCCCTTCACAAGGATATCGACTAACCCGTCTTTTGTGTGTCAATTATTATCTGTTATTTTGCATGATCTGGTTAGTGGTTGGTGGAAGCTTCGGCGAGCGTTCTCTTCACTAAGAGTTTCGATTAGTCACTCAGCCAATTCATAATCAGATACAGTTTTAATTTTTCTTATCTTAATTTCTCAACCTGAATTCAAGTTGCAATAGTATCAACTGATGTCGACCAACATCAGTTGAGAAATATTACAGCAAGAAATATGTGGGTTTTTCTTCCACTCACAGACAAAAGAAAACTAAATAACGGCGGTCACCGTTGTTTGGGATTCTTTCTGTCTACAATCAATCATCTGGGAAAATTGGGGACCGGACAGCAGATGTTTGCAGTCCGGAAAACCCCAACTATCTCTAGCACTCTTTTTAGCCAATTTCTTCTCCTCTCAGGCTAATCCACCTTTGTGTATCGCATTCTGTCTAACCCCACCATATATTTTGGGGTAGTTTATTTTTCCTTTTCATATACTTGTATGCATGATACTATTATGTAGATGTTCCGGTCATATCATTATTTTGGGGATCCTTCCCCTTGGACACAGGAGTCTCGATGTAAATCAGATGCCGCATAATAAATTTCCAACTAAAATTCCTTTATAAAATCCGGATCTGAGTAAGGGATAAATTCGACAGTTATGACTAATTCACATTCTACTGGGGGTTGATTTTGAGAGCTTAGAAGCAGAGTCAGCGATTAGGTCTCATCTAGACTGAAAGGATCTGTGTTTTAATTGAGAGTCTAGTACCAGTCTAGGGAATGATTTTCAAATATTCATTTGCTTCTAAAAATTGCTGTGTGTTGGAAATCTGATATTAGATATCGCATTAAATCAATATCCACTTGGGTGTAGATGAGAAGTGATAAATAATACTAGAGGAACAACATATAGGCCTTGGTGAATTTCTAAGGTAAGGTCGAGTATTCCTTCGACTACTATCTTCTTCTGCCAAAGTCTAGAATTGAGTCTTGAATGAGTACATCCGGAACAGGTTCATTTATGGATCTGTTTCATTTAGTTTGTATCTCATAACTGACCAGGAGTTGTAAGCCCTGTGGCTTATCGATGTCTTGGAGGTTCTTGATCTACATCTGGTCACCAAGACCAGGGGCTCTTTTATACTAACGGAAAGAGACGTTTTTAAGGATTCCGAGTGATAGATTTAAATGCTTTCTTTACAGCTTTCTTTACTGCTTTCCTTTTAAATGCTTTCATAGAGGTCACTCGGAAGAATTAGGGGCTGTCCATCTGTTAAAAGGTTTGAGAGTTATGGAATGGTTTGGGGCTTGATTTGAAACTTTGGGTGTGACATGGGGGAATGATAGGAGTACTTGGCATGTCAACTAATGATATGTTAGGTGTTGCTTGTCCACCACAGATATGTAATGTAACTTCACAAGGCCTGTGGAGGGAGTTATAAGTCTGTGGTATCTTAGAAATTGTTGTCTTAAGAGCATGTAAATTCTCACCATAAGTACCTGTCTGTTAAAGGGAACATGGTGTAGAAAGCATGAGAGTTAGCTAACTAGAGGATTATCCAAAACTAAGATCTGTGTATTAAAAATGGAAGTTTAATTGTGTTTCATCTGAATCTTGTCCAATCTTTATTATTTCCTCCCTGTCCCTTCTGTCATATTTAACCTGCTTTCTAGATAGTGTAGCATAATTTTATATTGCTTTCATAGTATAGATTTAATTGCCTTCTCCGATCTAGTTTACCATGCGTTGTAGAATAATTTTTACTGCTTTCATGATCTGGTTTAATTTATGTCGAGTAGTTGTTAGAAACCTTTGCAAAACTTGAAACGAGTAACCGAGTGGAAAATCTTAGTAAACGACGTGGGCCCTGCTTCCATCGCACATCCTCCAGTGAACGATCCGGTACTTACTATAAATTACTGCAATTTTTGACCCGTGCGCTTTCGGGAGCACAGTTTCGTGACACGAGTAAATAAAAACAACATTTTGAGAAAATACTCATATAGTGGGAAGAAGTTCAAAAGTTTCATGGCGCTATTGCCGGGGATCATAACATTGGGAGCGCCATGAAATGGGAAATTGTATTCAGACGATTCTTCACTCCCCGGCGGCGTAATGAAACTCGTCAAAAGTTTCATGGCGCCGTTGCCGGGGAGGATGCAGCGCAGTTGCAATAAACATTACTCTATTAAGTATACTGGTATCTGGTAAGGTTGAATCGTTTATCCCGCGCAGGTATCTTCTTGACATGAAATCAAGAGAAGCATTGTGGTGCAGATACCTAGGACTTTCAGGGTGACAGACTGAAGGTCCATCCCGGTTGCACCATGATACTTGTCAAAAGTTTCATGACTGGAAGGACCACAGCGCTATTTGAACCCCACGGGAGTAATAAGAAGGGAAATCTTAATATATCCTTAAACCCCTTCCCTACATCAAAACTCTTATCATTTAATAAATCCACACCTGATATTTCAGAAAATTACTCGTGTTGGCGAAGCTCGTCAAAAGTTTCATGGCGCCGTTGCCGGGGAGGATGCAGCGCCGTTTACTAGGAGAATTACATTCCTGATTTACTCATAGATAGTTCTTGTATATATTCTTGAACTATTACTAACCTGGGGGTTGTACAGGTACTGTCAAAAGTTTGATACCAACTGCTTATGCAACGGAGAAGGAGCACATTACCGGAGCTACCGTTCGATCTAGAAATAGAAAGGACCGCTCGCCAACTGAGGGCAGAAGCCAGAAGACGAAAGGAGCAGGAGCATCGAAACCGCACTTCACCTGAAACATCAAGCAGCGATCTATCAGATATGGCAGAAAACCAAAACATTCCCCCGATCTTACCCATAGACCAACCACCAAATAACCCAGGTAATGGAGCTGACAGAGGAGTGGTAGAGCATCCTAATCGTGCCAACGAAGAGGAGAATCTACCAAATCCAAATCAGCAACAATACCAGCAATTCCACCAACAACCACCACCACCAGTAAATCAATTTCACCAAAACCAAAACATACCAAACCAACAATACCAAAACCAAGCTTTCAATCCAGATCGATTTCAGAACAACCCACAAGATCCACATAACTTCCAGCAATTTCCAAATTATCACCAGCAGTACCAGAACCAAGCTGAACAAGGGAATCAACAGCAGCAGCAAGCAGCAGCAGACTTCATGCAACCGATAGTGGAGCCCTATCTGGATGGACCTGGGAGAGCACATTTTCCTGCACGCAATTTCGAGCTCAAACCGGCACTCATTAATTTGGTGCAAAACAATCAGTTCTGCGGCACAAATCATGAGGACCCTCATGATCATCTCCAGACCTTCCTGGAGCTCTGCGACACGATCAAAAATCAGAGAGTCTCTCCTGATGCTATAAGGCTAATGTTGTTCCCATTTTCTTTGTATAGTGGTGCCAGGGACTGGTATAAGTCATTGCCTATCAATCTGCGGAGCACTTGGGCAGACTTGGTGAGGAGCTTTTTGCTGAAGTATTTTCCAGAATCAAAGATTGAGGAAGGAAGAGCTAAGATTGGAGATTTTAAAATGAAGCCAGACGAATCATTATATGATGCGAAGGAGAGATTCTTGGGCCTCATCAGGCGATGCCCCCAACATGGGTACGCACCATGGGAGCAATTGAGGAAATTCTACGGAGGACTCACCCATCCATGGAGAACAATGTTACACGCTTGGGAGAGCACGGGAACAATGTTACACGCTTGGGAGAGCATGGGAACAATGTTACACGCCGCTGGCGGACGACATTTACTCCACTTGCCTATGGACCAAGCTTGGGAGAAGATTGAGACAATGTCTGTCAACAGATCCATCCTAAACACGGACGATAGGAAGGAGAATCCTCCTAGAAAAGTCTTTGCTGTAAGTGAAGGGAAAACAGATTTTGAAAAACTGCAAGAACAGGTAGCTGCGATACAGCTGAGTCAGGATAAAGGGAAGGGAACGGACGCTTCTCAGGCAGGAACCTCATCAGACCAAGTTCAAACACAGCAATCGGGAGTTGTCTGTGGACTGTGTCAGGGACCTCATCCAACTGACACATGCCAACAGATAGCTACCGAAAGCTGTAATTATGCCGGGAACTACCAAAATCGTCATCCCAACCTCTCTTATTCCAACAACAATGCACTTAACGCGCATTTGTTGCAGCCAAACCAGCCCAACCAGTTCCAAAACCCACAGCAAAATTTCAGACCTCAGAACCAAGGATTCGTCCAACAAAGAGTGCAGAACTTTCAAAATCCGAATCAGAATTTCCAACCTCAAACCCAACAAAGGCCTAATCAGAACCAAGGCCAGAATTTCCAGAATTTCCAGCCCCAACCTGATCAGAATCAGCAATATAACCAAAGGCCACCATCTCGTTTGGAGAACCTGATGACTGAATTTATAGCCAACCAGAAGGATATAAATCAGCAACTGCAGTCATCAATCAAGAATGTGGAGACGCAAGTCACCCAATTGGCCAAGGAACTACAGAACAGGGGGAAAGGAACACTTCCAAGCAGTACTGAAGCTAACCCGCACTGTAAAGCAATCACATTATGGGGAGGCAAGACTCTGAAAGGAATTGTTGGACATGGAAAAGAGACGGCCGAGGAGGAAAAGGATCTAGTGGAGGGTGAAAAAGGAAGTGAAAGGATCGAAGGAGGAGATGGTATTGGATTGGACAAGGACAAATCAGAAACAGCTATTCCGCAGGTTGAAGCTGCAAAGGGAGCTGAAAAGGGTAGGGTTGAAGGTAAAATTTCCTTCTCTTTACCACCAAAAACAAATAATAATAAGTACATGCCAAGGGTGCCATACCCGGCACGTCTTAAAAATAAGGAGCAAGATGAAAAATTTAAAAAGTTTTTAGAAAGACTGAAAGCTGTCGAGATCACTATTCCATTGGTCGAAATGATTTCAAAAATGCCCTTTTATGCTAAATTTCTTAAAGAAATGATTTCAGGGAGGAGAAAAGCTGAGCAGGAGGTAGTAGTGATTTTGAACAGTAGCTGCAGTGCCATTATCCAAAGAGTGCTACCGGAGAAGAAGGAAGATCCAGGATGCATTACACTGCCGATCCACATCGGGAAAACTAATGTTGGAAAAGGGTTGTGCGACTTGGGCTCAAGCATCAATGTTATGCCACTCGCCATGGCAAAACGTCTTCACTTGGGGACAATTGAACCGGTCACAATGAAGTTACAGCTGGCAGACCGATCAATTACCCATCCAATCGGAATCCTGAAGGACGTAATTGTCAAGACGGGAGGGACTCTCTTCCCCGTCGACTTCATTATTTTGGATATAGAAGAGGATTACGAGATGCCACTGATCTTAGGCAGCCCCTTTCTCTCAACCGGCGGTGCACTTATAGACGCTCGATCAAATCAAATCAAGCTCCGAGTCGGAGAAGAAGAATTGGATTTCAACACGGAAAAGCTGCAGAAGTTCCCGTCTGAGGGATCTTGTTCCATTTTTGATGTAATAGATAGTAGGAGTGAGGATGAGAGCATAGACTCTGTGACTGATGAGCCGAGCAAAGTTTCAAAACAGGTACTGAAGCCTGAAGGTGCAGAACAACCAAGGAGCTGCAACGCTGTCCACTTCGAGGATCCTATCTCTGGGGACCTTGAAGAATTCGATGGAGTTGAGTTCATCCTGGAGGAAGAGGAAAGCACTGCTGAGGAGGAAGAGGATCCTGTACTGACACAGGATCCTGAAGGTAAATCTGATCTCTCTCTCCCACTCATTTCTCGCAAATTGCTGCCTTCCGTTGAATGCCCACCAGAGCTTGAACTTAAAATACTTCCGGATCATCTTAAGTACGTTTTTCTCGCTGAACATAAAAGATTACCGGTGATTGTGTCAGCCAAGCTGACACAAGAACAAGAAAAAGCTCTGGTAGACATTCTAAAGAAATATGTACATGCAATCGGATGGACCATTTCTGATATAAAAGGAATAAGCCCCTCTGTTTGCATGCACAGAATTTTAATGGAAGAGGAGTATAAGCCCTCAAGGCAACCACAAAGGCGTCTGAACCCCCATATGCAGGAAGTGGTAAGGAAAGAAGTTATCAAGCTCCTAGATGCTGGTATCATCTATCCTATCTCTGATAGCAAATGGGTTAGCCCAGTGCAGGTCGTACCGAAACGTGGGGGGATTTGTGTAACGACTAATGAGCAAGGAGAAGAAGTGGCGACGCGTCCAGTGACCGGTTGGAGAGTTTGCATCGACTACCGGAAGCTTAATACCGCTACCAGGAAGGACCATTTCCCCTTGCCATTCATTGATCAGATGCTGGAGAGGTTGGCCGGAAGGGAGTACTACTGCTTTTTGGATGGGTATTCTGGCTATAATCAGATTGTAATAGCTAGCGAGGATCACGACAAGACCACATTCACATGTCCATATGGAACTTTTGCATACAGGCGCATGCCTTTTGGACTTTGTAATGCGCCTGCCACATTTCAAAGATGCATGATGTCAATTTTCTCAGAATTTATCGAAAAATGCATTGAAGTTTTCATGGACGACTTCTCTGTGTATGGAGATACTTTTGATGAATGCTTGACTAATCTTGCACAAATTTTGAAAAGATGTGAGGACACCAACCTAGTTTTGAACTGGGAGAAGTGCCATTTCATGGTCACCGAAGGAATAGTGTTGGGTCACCGCATCTCGCACGCAGGTATCGAAGTCGACAGAGCTAAGGTTTCCGTCATCTCAAACCTACCATTGCCTAATTCAATAAAAGCAGTTAGGAGTTTCTTAGGGCATGCCGGTTTCTACAGGAGATTCATAAAAGACTTTTCTAAAATTGCCAAGCCGCTCACTAACTTGCTTTGTAAAGAAAATCCTTTTGTAATAAATGAAGCGTGTGTTCAAGCCTTTGACACGCTCAAAGAAATGTTGATTTCCGCTCCAATAGTGCAACCACCCGATTGGTCAATGCCTTTCGAGGTAATGTGTGATGCAAGTGATCTCGCCGTGGGTGCAGTTCTTGGGCAACATAAGGAAGGGAAGCATTGTGTAATTCATTACGCAAGTCACGCCCTGAATGAGGCCCAAATTAACTACACCACCACGGAGAAGGAGATGTATGCTGTGGTTTTTGCGTTTGACAAATTCAGACAATATCTTATTGGTACAAAAACCACAGTGTACACAGATCACTCTGCACTGAGATACTTGTTTAGCAAACAAGACGCCAAACCTCGATTAATCAGGTGGGTACTTTTGTTGCAAGAATTTAACATCATAATAAAAGATAGAAAAGGCAGAGACAATGGTGCTGCTGACCATTTGTCTCGACTAGAAAATGATAAAAATGAGCTAGCCGTAAATGAGAATTTTCCGGACGAACTGTTTGCCTTGCATCTTCATGATCAAGCTTGTCCGTGGTTTTCCGATATTGCTAACTTTTTAGCATGCGGAATAACCCCACCATTTCAAAGCAGAGGCCACAAAGCGAGGTTCAACCGAGATGTAGTTAACTACTTCTGGGAAGACCCTTACCTCTTCAAGCATTGTGCAGATTCGATTATTAGACGATGTGTAACTGAGCACGAGGCTTACCAAATCGCTAAGAAATGCCATGAATCGGAATACGGAGGTCACCATGGCCCCACTCGAATAGCTCATAAGGTACTCGAGTGCGGTTTTTATTGGCCTACCATTTACGAGGATTGCAAAGCATTTGTTAAAGCTTGCGACAGATGCCAAAGACTAGGGAATATCTCCAAGAGGGATGAGATGCCTCAACAAGGAATTCTCACTCTCGAGATTTTCGATGTATGGGGTATTGACTTCATGGGACCATTTCCGACATCTGATGGGAATCATTACATCTTGGTAGCTGTCGATTACGTTTCCAAGTGGGTTGAGGCTGTTGCACTGCCAACCAATGATGGCAACCAGGTCGTCAAATTTTTGAAAAATAACATTTTCAATAGATTTGGTGTACCCAGGGTGATCATATCAGATGGAGGAACCCATTTTGTTAATAAAGCATTTGCAAATCTTATGAGCAAAAATGGGATTCTCCACAAGATCGGCACGCCTTATCATCCCCAAACCAGTGGTCAGGTCGAGGTCTCTAACCGCGAAATCAAACATATACTCGAGGCCACTGTGGGGACAACTCGCAAAGATTGGTCACGTAAGCTCAATGATGCTTTATGGGCATACCGCACTGCATTCAAGACTCCCATTGGGATGTCTCCTTACAGACTCATCTTCGGAAAAGCCTGTCATTTGCCCGTAGAACTAGAGCATAAGGCTTACTGGGCCGTACGAATGCTCAATTTTGACTCCCGAGTTGCTCAGGGTAAGCGCAAGTTGGACCTCAATGAAATTGAGGAAATACGTGCGCAAGCTTATGAAAGCTCGAGGATTTATAAAGAGCGGACCCAGAAGTTACACGATCGTCGTATTAAATCTAAACATTTCTATGTTGGCCAGAATGTCTTGTTATTTAATTCTAGGTTGAAGCTATTCCCCGGAAAGCTTAAATCCAGATGGGAAGGGCCATACGAAGTGATGCACGTGTTTGAAAGTGGAGCTGTCAGGATCCGAACTGACAAGGGAGAGCTGGTGGTGAATGGACACAGACTGAAGGAGTATCTTGGGCAGTTCGACCCCGAAAAAGAAGCTCAGATGACAACAGAACCGGCTTATGTTCAATAAATATTATACATATATTTACTTACTTATTTATTACTTTCTTCATTTATCTTATTGGGACAAAGTATCCAAAAATCAAGTGAACATTTAGAGTACTAAGACTCTAAATGTGAGGATGTTGATATTTGGAGAAAACCTAATACCTTTTCATAATTGTTTTGCAGGAATTCGAGGAACCAACAAAAAGAAAGATAAAGCTTCCAAAAAAAAAAACCAGGTTCCCGGTTGGGGTAACATTATATTTAATGAAGGTTGATTTTGGAATTTAGAGAAATCTAAAATCCAGAATACATTCATAAAATAAAATTGTTAACCCAACCTAATTTATGCAAGCAATATGTTTTAGATTCTCATTCGGTGTAGATATGTTTGCTTTTGAACTCATATAATTTTTGGAAAACCTAAAAATTTTCCTAAGTCTTGAATGTGGTATACTTCTCATTTCAAGAAAATTCGAATTAATTCGAATTGCTTGGAACATACCACATAAGACATTTTGCCTTGGAATTTTTCACTCTCGGATTTGTTAATTCGAGTTATTCTAGCAATTCGAATTAATTCGAATTGCCATGAAAATTCGAATTGGCAACCAAGGCAAATTTTCAGATTTTATTTAGGCCAAGTAGTGCAATTTGAATTATAAGGCAATTCGAATTAATTCGAATTGCCTAACTAATTCGAATTAGCAGGCACAAGGCATTTTCCTTAGCAAGTGAGCAATTCGAGTTATTCTAGCAATTCGAATTAATTCGAATTGCCTGAATAATTCGAATTAGCTCATTTCAGCCTTGTGCAAGTTTTGCCCACATTCTCAAGTTCGAATTGTGAGTCAATTCGAATTAATTCGAATTGATCTCAATAATTCGAACTTGCTTGGTCTCTCTGTTTTTCAAGCCAATTCGAATTAATTCGAATTGGCCTGAATAACTCGCATCTCTCACAGATAGCATCAATTCGAATTAATTCGAATTGATGAATTCGAATTAATTCGAATTGATGCAATAATTCGAACTCCCCTTCCAAATCCTTTATATATCCGTGTTTCCCCCCACTTCCATCACTTTCATTTTTCACATTTCCAAAACACCCGTGTTTTCTCTCTCGCGAACCCTTCCCCCTCGCGAAAACCAGTCGCTTATTTCAAGCTTTCCTCCGGCCAAATCACTCGGAAATGGCTTCTTCTTCGTCTAATCCAAGTGGGAGCAGGGGGTAAGTGCTTCTTTTCCATTTTCGCACTCGGTTTTCGCAGTTTTAGTTTGTCTCTTCGTATCCCTTGCGAAATCGAGGTTGGGGAGGGAATGTGTTTCGTTTTTCATGATAGGGATGGTCGGAATGTGCCCGGAATGTGTTAGGTTGTTCGGGAATAAGGATAAAACCACTAGGGCAGAACCTAAATTTTTTAGGGCTTTTTGTGAAACTGCCATTGATGGAGTCGGGTGTTTCTGTGAAGGGAAATTCTTTTATTTTGAAAATGAGGGTTTCAAAACCCTTAAAGATTTGATTTTTGTTCATATTGCAGTATTGTTGTGCCATTTGTGTCTTTGTGTGTATTTGTGTTATCTGTGTTTGTGTTTTGCTAATCTGTGAATAGGGTTAACACTGTGGTCATGCTTGGTTCAGCCACTGTGTTGTTTTTCAATAGATAGTTGGTGATGATGACTAAAAATGCACACTGATAATATCTACAAAATTTCATGTTTTTAAAGCATGAGTTTTGTTGGTAACATTAGTACATTACAGTAGTATAGATGGATCAACTGTTCTCGTTTCTGTTAGTGTTTGCATGTATAATATTATATGAATATTTTGGTAATAAATGCTTTAGTCGGGTACATGTTGCCCATACACTGCAAACTCAACTCTAGAAGTTGATTTTTGCACATCCGGGACACATGGTACAGCCGAAACCATGCCAAAATTTTTCCAACACTTTTGGCATGTCATTTATTTATAAAAAGACAAATTTTTAGTATATTCTTTGTTTAAGTGTTTGATCTTTGTCAACTTGGAACAAGTGGGAAATACTTGTAAGGAATGTTTTGTTTTATTCCTTAAAACCACTTTCCAAAACAAAATCCAAATGGGGGACCACTTACACCCCCAATTTCATTAAATAAACAAGTCAACACATTTTCATAAAAATCCAAAAATCGCCTTTTGTATGTATGCATGTCTACTTTTATTCTTATTTCTATTTCTTATTTTTGGTCATGGTCCATTATACATACTAGTAATTGTATAATTTATCGTTCGCATTCGATTTTCATCATTAATCTCTTATCTTCCCTACCTCACATGATTTAAATCACTGTCTAAGTGATAAAAATCAAATTCTTTCGTAGGCTCAATAACCTACGAAATTCTCTCTTTTTGGTCCTTTGACCACCCAAAAACGTCTTAGACTATTAATAGTCCAAGAAAAATTTCTAAGGATCCAAGATCCTTATTTCTCTATTGCTTCCCTTATTTTTGTTGTAATAAGAGTGGATTTGATAATCTGACCCCTTGTACTTTCATAGTGTACCTCAAGTGAGACAGGTGCTAGAAAGTGAACTGTACTTTGAAGTGGCTGAAGGTATTAGGCTGAGGGTCTCAGACCTAATCATCTCTCCATGTCTTTTCAGAGACATCATCCCCCTAGCACCAAACGAAGATCACGAGGAAGAAACTCAACTACTGGATCTGCCAGTAGAGCTCCTGGGAGAAATCCTCTCCCGCATCGGAGAGGATTGTATCAAGAAAGTGTGGAGGGTCAGAGGAGTGTGCACCAAGCTAAGGGACGCAGCTGATCTTCCCATCGTCTACAGAAGGTGTGAACTGGAAACCACCATCGTCAAGATGTGGGAGCAGAGGTTGGAACCGCAAAAAGAGGCACTCATGGCCAAATGCGTGGAAGCTGGCAACTATAACCTGAAACTCATCCCAGCCCTGCAGGCATTCGGAGCAGGAAACGAGACTCTGGCTTGTGAGCTGCTAAAGGAAGGGATTGAGGACAACCACAAGGCCTCAATCTTTGTCCGGGGATACATGCTGCTCAGCAAGCTGGACAATGAACAGGTCCAGCAAGGAATAGCGATGATCGACAAGATGGTGACAGACGAATCAATCATGGCATATGTGGGCAACCGCGTCTTTGCATGGTTGATGGAAAGCCTGGAGACTCCTGATCTGTTCATTGACCAAGGACCCAGAGTCTACTGCCAAAAAGTGCTAGAGAATCAAGATGACGAGGGAGATTACTGTTTGCCCTGCAGCCTAACAAACTTCGTCCACTGGAGTAGAATTTTCTTCCAAGGATAGAGGGGAAGGATGCTGAAGAAGAACGGAATCTGTAAAGATTCACTTTTGACTGGACTCACTGGAACCGTATTTTGGTAACGTTCTGACTGATCTGTGATGCTAACCTATCCAAGTGTACAGCTTTGTCTGTATTTATATCTGTGTGTAATTAAGGTCGTGTCTGTATAACGAACCTTAGAATTATCTGTTATGATGTGTGTACGACGTATTTTGGGCAGTCGTACATTTATTGCTTTCCACAAGAGAATTCCGTCCTGAGTTCTCCATTATTTGAAAAAGATGTGTGACAGTCCAAGATGAATAAGTGACTGTCACGCCAAAAACAAGCTGTGACATGCTTGCATGCTCACAGTGTCTCTTTTTACTGCTTTCAATTAAACAAACCGGCATAAAACAAGCATAAATCTGTCACCTAAATTCACATGTTGAATTTAGGCTAATGACGAAATCTTCAGACTACTAAATTGGGATAAAACAATTAAAAATATGCATGACATAAATTCTTGAAGTTTTGAGCTATAAAAATCCAATGATATAATCACTTGAAAGACTAACAAACTTTCATGTTGAGAATTTGATTGAATAAGTTGTAAGAATTTTTCAAAGGTGAGATTTGAGAATAAATGTATGACATGATCAAACCGTCCCTTGTGAGATCTGAGCCGAGTCATTTTTACTCAATACTTCTTTGATTGTGTGAATCAATTCGATTAAAGGGCACTAGAACTTGCAATTGGGACCGATTCAAGACCATGCCATATTCCCGAAATCGAGCATATGATCGAGGCACTTAGAAAAACCCAAAATTTTGGCTTTCGTTTGAATTCCAAACCCAAAAGCATTTTCCCTTTAGGATCAACCAATCTGAGCCTTTAAGCCTAATTTTTCTTTGAAGCCCTCTATATTATTCCTAGCCTCACAAAAAGACCAAGAAAATCAAACCCAAGTGTATATGAGCCATCCCATCAAGGCATAGTAATTTTTGATCATCAAACATGTATCCATCGGTGTGCTATAAACCGATTCAAAAAAAAAAAAAAAGAGAAGAGAAGAAGTTGAGATCTATTCAACAAAAATAAATTGCAAATGACAAAGCAAATTAGACAAAGTCTAATGTCGTGCAATAGAAAAAGAAAGAAAAACAAAAGAAAAATAGAAATGATGATGATTATAGATCCTACAAAATGCCAAGTTATGGTGGGATGGTGTCATGTCACTTTTTAGCCCAATAATTCCTTTTCCTACCAAATGTTGCAACCGTATGCCCCGTTATAACCTTAAATAAGACCTCGGGATCTCGGTTTGAAGAAATGAGTAGGTGGCGAGTTGGTCCAGTTGCAAGCTTATGGGAGAATTTAATTGAATTTGATCTTGAGCGTTAATGATAAAAGCCAATCTTGAGAGTGAGTGAACTTTCCGATTCTACTATACGTGAGGCTCTGCTTTGATTGATTAATGATTCATGTAATGCCTAAATTCAAGAATTAAGCCAATGTGATTTTCTAAACACATATTCAAGAAGAATTAACAATAATGATTGACTTGTGTGTTCACTCAAGTGAGAAGTATCATTCCATTAAACACTGCAACCAAGAGAGTTTAATACTTGTAATTTTGATTGTCTTATCCCAATATAAAAAGAATGAAATTTCTGAGGCCACGCAAATGGATTGAATATGCAGAGTCCAAGCTCCTAGGAGCACTGACTCTGACTGCTCGGGGACGATCAGTATTAAATGTGAGGATGTTGATAATGGCCAAAATTGTCCATTATTTCCAATCCATTTCCGTGTCTGAGACGGACATTTTGATCGTGATTCCATCTTATCTCAATAAGAAAGCAGTTGAATTTAACAGATTAATGCGAGTTTGTAAAAACATTGAGCCGGTAATAAAAAGACGCAAAATATGCAATTTTAATTGCATTTGTGTTAGAAAAATCCAAAAACATGAAAAAAGGAAAAAGAAAAGAAAAAAGGAATGAAAAGATGGGCAAAAGAATAAAAGAGCCCACAAAAATCCAAAAAGATGGGAAAAAGATTGAAAATCCCACAACTGAAAATTTGGTTAAGTGATTGAAGCACAATTCGAATTGTGAGCAATTCGAATTAATTCGAATTGCACAACAATTCGAATTGCTGAAGAGAGCAAGAAATGGTTAAGTGTTGGAAGGGATGCAGAAGGCTAGTTCGAATTATTCAAGTTCGAATTAATTCGAATTAGGGAATGAAGAGAGAAGAAACCCAAAGGCAAGAAGAAGATGCAATTCGAATTGTCCAAGTTCGAATTAATTCGAATTGGCACAAACAATTCGAATTGCCAACAAGTGCAAGGAAGCCAAGCAGAAACCCTTACCCAGTTCGAGAAAAGATACAATTCGAATTGTCCAATTCGAATTAATTCGAATTGGCACAAACAATTCGAATTGACTACTGAAGGCTACAACTCCAGCTTAAGGAAGAGATCTCACAATTCGAATTAATTCGAATTGGTTGAGATAATTCGAACTTCACTCAACAACTCATCCAAAGAAAGCTGAGCACAACACTGGTGGGCCTAGGGTTTTGAAGATTGTCTATAAAAGCAGACCTTCCACAACAGAATCAGGAGATCAAAAATTTTAACCAAAAGGCAGCTTGGGACAAAAAGAACAACAGGAGGTTCCACACCCCTTAAGGGTTAGGTAGGTAGTTTAGATTAGTTTAGTTTATTTTTCTTGCAAGTATTTTAATCTTTACATGCTCTAATCTTAGTTTAGTATAGAAGCAGTTTGTGTAACCCTTAGAGTAGCCATTTTCCATATGTTTACATGCTTTCTAGTTAGAATAAACCCTACCTTCAAGCTAATGATGGTGTTGGGTTCTTATTTTTGTTTTCAAGTGTCAATACAAGGAAAATTTCCAGAAATGGTTTTATCCATTTGTTTTGGCACTCTTTAATTGCTTTCCCTAGAAATAAATGCTTAGTGTTTGTTTGTTTCAACTAGGTTACATTTATTATGTCCTAGTTGACATTCAAACTTAATAAATGCATGTTTGATGGGTTTTTGGCTTGATTTAGTGCCTTAGAGCTTCAAATAAGTGTTCTTAGGTTTTAGATGCATTTAATGTCTGTGTTAATTTGTGTTTTAGTTTTATTTTTTCCTGTCTTAATCTTATTTTGTGCTTCCTCAGATAACTTACGTGTTCTTAGTTTACTCATGTAGTTCTTAGATAACTAGATGTTTTAGGCTCTTTGATCTCTGATTTCTTGTTTGTAGAAATAGGGTTTGAATCTGGCCAATACCCACTAGACATGTATTTGTTTATTTCTTGAAAATCTCACTAGGGTGGCTGTGAAATGACACTGATGTGAGATGAAGGATTTAGCAAATCTAAACCCATCATTACAGTACAGTGTTCACCTAACCCACACTTGTGAGAACAAAAATTGTTGTGTTTGAAAATATGTGATTCGAATTGAGGCAGTTCGAATTAATTCGAATTGCTAAGGGAAATTCGAATTGCATACCCAAACTATTCTCTTCATGTGGTTTTCAACCAATTCGAATTATGCCATTCGAGTTAATTCAAACTGCTCAACAATTCGAATTGGGTTAAAAACCACATTGTATCCATTGCCACCCATTCATGCCTTAGTTTATTTTCCATCCTCTACCAATTCGAATTGTTGCAATTCGAATTAATTCGAATTGCTGTATAATTCGAACTCACCCCCCCTTTGAGGTAAATACCTTAGTCAATTTGAGCAAAGAAAGGAACTTCGCCAATTCGAATTGTCCAATTCGAATTAATTCGAATTGGCCAATAATTCGAATTGGATGATGCTCCAATTTCTAGCAATGATCAATTGAGTAAGTAATACTTCATCCTTCATGCATCCTCAATTCGAATTACCCCAATAATTCGAATTGAACTATCCCTTCTATTTTGAAAACTCCAAAAATATTTTCTTTCATGATTTGTGTAAGTTGCATGGGTGTATTGGGCCTAGGCCCAATTCATCTGATTTCTATCCATTACACATCTCAACCCACTAGTGTCCATTTATTGTGTGCTTAACACCCACACAATACCAAAAATATTTTCTTACTTTTTTGTTTTCTCTTTCATTGTGTGTATGAACGGATAATGAGAAACACCACAGATTAATGTTGGTGAAAGGTCCCTTCACAAGGATATCGACTAACCCGTCTTCTGTGTGTCAATTATTATCTGTTATTTTGCATGATCTGGTTAGTGGTTGGTGGAAGCTTCGGCGAGCGTTCTCTTCACTAAGAGTTTCGATTAGTCACTCAGCCAATTCCTAATCAGATACAGTTTTAATTTTCCTTATCTTAATTTCTCAACCTGAATTCAAGTTGCAATAGTATCAACTGATGTCGACCAACATCAGTTGAGAAATATTACAGCAAGAAATATGTGGGTTTTTCTTCCACTCACAGACAAAAGAAAACTAAATAACGGCGGTCACCGTTGTTTGGGATTCTTTCTGTCTACAATCAATCATCTGGGAAAATTGGGGACCGGACAGCAGATGTTTGCAGTCCGGAAAACCCCAACTATCTCTGGCACTCTTTTTAGCCAATTTCTTCTCCTCTCAGGCTAATCCACCTTTGTGTATCGCATTCTGTCTAACCCCACCATATATTTTGGGGTAGTTTATTTTTCCTTTTCATATACTTGTATGCATGATACTATTATGTAGATGTTCCGGTCATATCATTATTTTGGGGATCCTTCCCCTTGGACACAGGAGTCTCGATGTAAATCAGATGCCGCATAATAAATTTCCAACAAAAATTCCTTTATAAAATCCGGATCTGAGTAAGGGATAAATTCGACAGTTATGACTAATTCACATTCTACTGGGGGTTGATTTTGAGAGCTTAGAAGCAGAGTCAGCGATTAGGTCTCATCTAGACTGAAAGGATCTGTGTTTTAATTGAGAGTCTAGTACCAGTCTAGGGAATGATTTTCAAATATTCATTTGCTTCTAAAAATTGCTGTGTGTTGGAAATCTGATATTAGATATCGCATTAAATCAATATCCACTTGGGTGTAGATGAGAAGTGATAAATAATACTAGAGGAACAACATATAGGCCTTGGTAAATTTCTAAGGTAAGGTCGAGTATTCCTTCGACTACTATCTTCTTCTGCCAAAGTCTAGAATTGAGTCTTGAATGAGTACATCCGGAACAGGTTCATTTATGGATCTGTTTCATTTAGTTTGTATCTCATAACTGACCAGGAGTTGTAAGCCCTGTGGCTTATCGATGTCTTGGAGGTTCTTGATCTACATCTGGTCACCAAGACCAGGGGCTCTTTTATACTAACGGAAAGAGACGTTTTTAAGGATTCCGAGTGATAGATTTAGATGCTTTCTTTACAGCTTTCTTTACTGCTTTCCTTTTAAATGCTTTCATAGAGGTCACTCGGAAGAATTAGGGGCTGTCCATCTGTTAAAAGGTTTGAGAGTTATGGAATGGTTTGGGGCTTGATTTGAAACTTTGGGTGTGACATGGGGGAATGATAGGAGTACTTGGCATGTCAACTAATGATATGTTAGGTGTTGCTTGTCCACCACAGATATGTAATGTAACTTCACAAGGCCTGTGGAGGGAGTTATAAGTCTGTGGTATCTTAGAAATTGTTGTCTTAAGAGCATGTAAATTCTCACCATAAGTACCTGTCTGTTAAAGGGAACATGGTGTAGAAAGCATGAGAGTTAGCTAACCTGAGGATTATCCCAAACTAAGATCTGTGTATTAAAAATGGAAGTTTAATTGTGTTTCATCTGAATCTTGTCCAATCTTTATTATTTCCTCCCTGTCCCTTCTGTCATATTTAACCTGCTTTCTAGATAGTGTAGCATAATTTTATATTGCTTTCATAGTATAGATTTAATTGCCTTCTCCGATCTAGTTTACCATGCGTTGTAGAATAATTTTTACTGCTTTCATGATCTGGTTTAATTTATGTCGAGTAGTTGTTAGAAACCTTTGCAAAACTTGAAACGAGTAACCGAGTGGAAAATCTTAGTAAACGACGTGGGCCCTGCTTCCATCGCACATCCTCCAGTGAACGATCCGGTACTTACTATAAATTACTGCAATTTTTGACCCGTGCGCTTTCGGGAGCACAGTTTCGTGACACGAGTAAATAAAAACAACATTTTGAGAAAATACTCATATAGTGGGAAGAAGTTCAAAAGTTTCATGGCGCTATTGCCGGGGATCATAACATTGGGAGCGCCATGAAATGGGAAATTGTATTCAGACGATTCTTCACTCCCCGGCGGCGTAATGAAACTCGTCAAAAGTTTCATGGCGCCGTTGCCGGGGAGGATGCAGCGCAGTTGCAATAAACATTACTCTATTAAGTATACTGGTATCTGGTAAGGTTGAACCGTTTATCCCGCGCAGGTATCTTCTTGACATGAAATCAAGAGAAGCATTGTGGTGCAGATACCTAGGACTTTCAGGGTGACAGACTGAAGGTCCATCCCGGTTGCACCATGATACTTGTCAAAAGTTTCATGACTGGAAGGACCACAGCGCTATTTGAACCCCACGGGAGTAATAAGAAGGGAAATCTTAATATATCCTTAAACCCCTTCCCTACATCAAAACTCTTATCATTTAATAAATCCACACCTGATATTTCAGAAAATTACTCGTGTTGGCGAAGCTCGTCAAAAGTTTCAGAAACCGCGCCGACACCGCGCCAGTGAGACAGGATAGCTGTCTTGTCGCGTTTTGGCGACTTTCTTGCCATAATTTCAGGTCCCAACGTGGGGATCTTGATTTAATTCGGGGGGAGCAGATTTTGGTTGATATTATATGAATATAACACCCCATCATCAGCCATCCACACCCTTGTTTCATCCCAAACTCTCCCAAAAACCAAAAAACACAAGTTCTTACCTTCCGACGACTTTCCGACGATTTTCCGGCAACCAAATCCGACCGAGGAAGTGTGTAGATCAAGGATTGCAGGCTTTGGATTGTTGGTAAGATGTAAATCAAGTTTCCTTATTGTTTTAAGATCATAACCATCATTCTAACTTGCGGATCTTTACTTGCAAACACGTTCGTGGCCAAAGGAGAAGAAGAACGTGTTGCGTAGATCCGTCCGTGGCAATTTTGGACGAATCGATCGACCCTAGGATGTTCAAGAACTCACTTACTGTAAGTCAATACCTTCCATATCAATATGGGTGGTTTAAGGGCATCCGAAACATTGGATCTAAAACGAATCGTTAAAATCGAACCTAAAAACCCCAATCTACGTGTTTTCTGAAATCCGACCAAAACTCTTACTTCGAGTGTTCAAACCGAAAAACTCAAAACTAAGATTTTGATTTTAAGATCTTAAGCTATACTGTGTAAAAATTTCAGAGATTTTCATCGAGTTTTGATACCCCAAATCGTGTCGGACATATTCTGCGTTTTTAAAGAATTTTCAAAAGTTGACAGTTTCCTTAACCGAACTTGATGAGCATATTTTTATCATTTCTAGTCCGAACTAATCTTTGTGATCTAAACAAAAGTTCTATATAATTATGTCTAGTATGTGCTTATAAAATTTCAGAATTTTTGGAGTCCATTTGATATGTTAGAAGGTCGAATCTTTGAACGGTGTCGAACCTGAATCCTGGCAGCATACTGTTTGTGTAGAAAACTTGATTTTTGACATGCTTCCCATCTTTTTTTTCGGAAAACTCGAAACATGAAAGTTGTTTGTTGGGATGTTTTTGAGATACTGTGAAAATTTCGGATCAATCGCCTAAGAAATGGATTTTTAAAATGAAAAGGCGTAAACTGTGACATCGATCGGTTTTAAACTTGTGAGATCTTGAAATTTCTAAACAAACGGTCGAAATCTTGTGATACGATAAAGCTATATTTTTTAAAATCCCGTTACACTAAAGTTGAAACGATATCGGTTACATTGGTTACATAAAATTAGGGGGTGAGTGCTCTGCAGGGTGCCCTCGTAATTATTCATTTCGTGCCAAAACGGCAATGATTAATACGCGCGAAAGATTGCCAAAACGGCATCTTATTTTTGGGCCTATCCTCTCGGGTGTATCCGTATGGGTTACTCGTGGCTCGACGGAGTGGTTGTAATACCCGAGAAATCGACGTCGAGAATTTAAATCCAAAAATTAAAGAATTGGATTTAACTATCGCAACCGAAATAATTCCGAGAGAGCGGAATTAAATATTTTCGGACGATAGCAACTCGAAGAGAGTTATCGAATTATCTATTAATCATGGATAATTTATATTATGGTTTTTAAAATTAAAAATCATAATATATATATATAAAAAAAAAAAAAAAAAGAGAGGCCGCAGCCTGTGGTGGCGCGGTGGCCGCGCGGTGGCGCGCCACCAGCGCGCCACCATGCAGGGGCTGCAGCTCCTACGCGTTCAAACGCGTTTTTGCTCCGATTTTTGATATGTCACAATTTCCAATCGACTTGTATTCAATCCTCAGTCATTATGGAGTGTTATTGGATGATTGTGGACGGATTTTTGGACTTGAGACAACTCCCACAAGTTGGATAAAGGTGGATACATGAACACTAAGTGGATTCATTGAACCATGTTGGGAGTGGGTGGAATGGATGAGGATTAGGGGGTGTATTTTCGAGAATTGATTGCCATTACTTCTCCCTCTCTTTCCTAGGTCCTTAATGGCTGCAATTAGAAAGCCTAAATTCGAGTTTAACCCTCCCACAGCCCCCAAAACTTCACCCCATTCACCCATCCGAAAATTAGAGTTCATTTGAGTGTTGGTGAGAAATTGTGGGTGGTTCTTCATCATCTCAGGGGATTGGACGAGTTGCAAGGTTTCAAACCATTCATCCATTGTTAGGTAAGGATTCCATTCCATTTCCTTGGCCTTAGAATCGGATTTCTTGCCCTAAACACAAGAGTTTTGTCAAACCGTTTGATTATAGGTTCATTCGGGGATAGTAGACTGTTTCGCGGGTGGAGATCACGTTTGGACGATTCAAATCTGAGGATTTTCGACACTAATCTCTTGATATGTAAGTTAATGATGTGCATATCAATTTTTAGAGTGTTTGGTTGAGTATTCTTCGAGATATAGTTCAATCTTCATCTTGTGCCAAATCTGTCAACTAGGGTTTCTATCCGAGTAGTTTATTTGTTCAGCGTTTTTCGTCAAGATCCGTTCGTTTTTGGAAGAACTTGTCTAAATGAAAAATGTTCCTAATACTTTAAAGATGATTTCTGTAAATTTTCATAATTTTTGGAATTGATTTGGTCGATGAAAACGGATCTGGTATTTTCTGCTATGTGTGGTGACAGATTCAAATTCCTAGCATGTTCAGTTTTGTAGTTCATATTTCTCCTAGCTATGGTCGTTTTTGATGGTCGACTTCTTCATGAAAATTGTTCATCTATGTGTCTAGTTTACTCCTGTGAAATTTCAGAATTTTTGGATCAACCTTCGAATTGTTATGGATTTTTAAGTAAGCTGTGGTCGGATGAACAGTGGTCTTTGCACCCTTTTGAAAATAAGTTTCTGAAATGATTTTTTTTGAGTGACTTAGAGTCCGAATTTGCTAAGGCCTATTTCTGAGAAAAATGTTTATTTTGATGTCGCCTAGCACCTTTAAAATTTTCAGAAATTTTCACAAAGTTTTACTACATTTCCTAATACGATTTTGGAAACTGCCACAGTGTAGTCTTACCGGTGAAATTTGGTTTCGTACGTTTCGGTAGTTTTTGAGTCGATTGCTACTCTTTGATGAATCCTATGAATTCTGGAAATGTAGACATGGGTTGTAATGATTAAAATGTGAATTTTGAAACTTTGTGAGTTTTGATCGAGTTAGATGCCCAATTTTGGAGGGTAAGTGCACTTGGCGTGAGCTCGTTGGGCCGCCCCCTCTTTTTGGTGGCCAAAACGGCGCCAAGGAAATATTATTATGTTGCGTGATTGTATGAGTCTATACTCCTAGGTGTATCCGTAGGGGTTACCTAGGGCTCCGGAGTGTGTCTGTATAGGGTCCGCTACTTTCACTTGCCTTGTGGGTTCGATTCCCCAAGGTGAATGTTTTTCCTGCGGGTTCGATTCCCCAGGATATTGTTGACTCCTATGGGTTCGATTCCCTAGGATGTATATTAAGTTCTTGCGGGTTCGATTCCCCAAGGACGAGATGTCCTCGATCATAATGAACAATGATAAACGAAGGTGTTTGAGCTCTTGCGGGTTTGATTCCCCAAAAATGGTAAAAGAATGTATTTGAAATATGGAAACATTGGTAAAAGAATATGTTTGAACTCTTGTGGGTTTGATTCCCCAAGAATGGTATTTCTCGATAATAATGAGCAATGATATATTATTCGTATGGCAAAGTGTAAGAATCTTCCGGAATTATTTTTACTCGACCTTCCTTTTTAAATTACAAATTCTATCTTTAAATCTCTCTTCTAAAAACTTTAAAATTTGGTATGCTATACATTAACTTACTCAGTACCTTTGTACTGATAGATACGTTGTCTCTATTTTTTTTGTTTCAGATGTTGAAGATTAGCGCATGCATTACACTTGGGATGGGAATTTCCGAAGACTTGTCGCACTGGTTTTTAAATTATTTTACGAATTCCAAACTCATGTTTGGCCGTGTTTGGCCCTTAGCTTCCGCACTGTTTTAAATTATGTATGTTAGACTTAACTCTGATTTAAACCTTCGGGCACTTATTGAATGGTTTTTAAATTATTTTTAAGCATTGGTACAACTTAGCCTTAGCATCTTCTCAAGTGAGCTCGAAATGGTTCGCGTCTTGCTTGGGAAGGTGTGGCGGTAATGCCCTGGCCTGGGTGATCAAATCCGGGGTGTTACAGAGTGGTATCAGAGCCCGGAATATTTTAAAGCTATTATTTTAAAGATATTATCTGATACCAAAGTGGTATCAGAGCCCGGAAAATTTTTTTTAAAAAAAGCTATTATTTTCCGGCCCACTATAGAGGCCCAAAATATTCAATATTACTTTTAAGCATTTCAAATATTATTTCCATGGAAATGAATTTTATTTTAAAACCCATGGGAATTATATAACAATTATTCCGACAAGTCTTGAAAAATACATAAGTATTTTTTTGGGGGGATGCATTTGCATACATCCATCATTTTTTTTAAAATGCTCCAAAGTATTTATATGCATGTCACATGTATTTGATAATGTTCTTAGTTGGTATGTCGATTGACCTTGCCTTAGAGCCACTAACTTGAATCTAATCTTGCTTTAGCCTTAGAACTTGGTCAAGGGTGCTTAGTTTGCACATATTTATTCTCTCCTCTTACCCTTCCTATCTTTAGATCTTCCTGACTGCTAACATGCCTTAGACTAGAACTCATCTTCGCGTGCTTGGATAACAGAAATGGCACCTAGGGGAAGGCCAAGGAGGGTAGTCCCAAATATTGGTGATGCTAACGCACCTAACGACAATGACATTCCTCAAAACATAGGAGGGCGAGTGCCTCCTGTTCCCAATAATATGGATGAGCGTCTAAGGAATATTGAGGAAGTTCTCGTAGCACTAGGAAATGCCGAGGTGCAACGTGCACAAGCGAGTGTACCACCGCCGGTAGCCCGAGGCAACTACCTAGTATTGGTGAACCCCTACAAACCACCTCATTATGACGGCCAAGAGGACCCTACCAAGTTGGAAAATTGAATCCGAACTTTTGACAAGCTTCTTACTGCCGTCAAATGCCCCGAGAACGAGAAGGTTCGAGTGGCGACCTATTATCTTGATGGAGAGGCAGACGAGTGGTGGCAACATCTCCAAGGAGATTTGGCCGAGGTTGAGAAGGTTTATACATGGGGAGAATTTGAAGAAGCATTGAGAGAGAGGTTTTATCCACTGAGCACTAAGGCTGCAAAGTATGAAGAATTTATTAACTTAAGACAAGGAGGAAAAACGGTGCAGGAGTACTACGCAAAGTTCAAGGAGCTAGTTCGCTTTGCTCCGAGACTTGTACCCACTGATTCTGACAAGGCTCAGAAATTTGAAATGGGGTTGAACCTCAGTATCAGGGAGATACTGGTGGGAGGACAACACAATACACTACAGGCAGTGTATGACCGAGCTGTAGCAATCGCTCGTGTTCAGCGATTGAAGCGTAAGGATAATGGTGAGTCGAGCAAGGGCTCGCAAGGATTTGAGAAAAAGAAGCGAAGTAACAATAATAACAAATTGAGGAAGGACAATGGTCAAACTAAGTTCGATGGACCTAAGGAGAATGTGGACAGAGGTTTGAACAACAGAAGAAATGACACCCGTGGTACATCCATACCACGATGTCCGCAGTGCCACAAAGCGCATCTGGTGCGCGAGTGCCCTAAGCGTGGAACTTGTTATAGATGTGGTGGGGAAGACCACATGATCAGAGAGTGCAATGTTCACGAGGAGATGATCGAGAAGAGGTTGGATCTGGTGAACCCTCCATACGAGAATCGGCCGACTGGGCCAAATCATCCCAATAATCAAGGACAGAGACCACAACAGAATCGCAACCAGCAAGAAAATTCATAGGCAGTTATGGGGACATAACTGCGGTCCTAAGGGGGAGAGGATGTGATACCCCACAGAGATGTCACGCGTTGAGGTAAGAATTTAATTTTCGAGCCTCAATAATTCTATGCGTCTAAAACTACTTATGTTGGTGTTGCTTTCCGAGTGCGACCCAACTTCGAGGACGAAGTTGATTTCTAAGGGGGGTAGACTGTAATACCCGAGAAATCGACATCGAGAATTTAAATCCAAAAATTAAAGAATTGGATTTAACTATCGCAACCGAAATAATTCCGAGAGAGCGGAATTAAATATTTTCGGACGATAGCAACTCGAAGAGAGTTATCGAATTATCTATTAATCATGGATAATTTATATTATGGTTTTTAAAATTAAAAATCATAATATATATATAAAAAAAAAAAAAAGAGAGGCCGCAGCCTGTGGTGGCGCGGTGGCCGCGCGGTGGCGCGCCACCAGCGCGCCACCATGCAGGGGCTGCAGCTCCTACGCGTTCAAACGCGTTTTTGCTCCGATTTTTGATATGTCACAATTTCCAATCGACTTGTATTCAATCCTCAGTCATTATGGAGTGTTATTGGATGATTGTGGACGGATTTTTGGACTTGAGACAACTCCCACAAGTTGGATAAAGGTGGATTCATGAACACTAAGTGGATTCATTGAACCATGTTGGGAGTGGGTGGAATGGATGAGGATTAGGGGGTGTATTTTCGAGAATTGATTGCCATTACTTCTCCCTCTCTTTCCTAGGTCCTTAATGGCTGCAATTAGAAAGCCTAAATTCGAGTTTAACCCTCCCACAGCCCCCAAAACTTCACCCCATTCACCCATCCGAAAATTAGAGTTCATTTGAGTGTTGGTGAGAAATTGTGGGTGGTTCTTCATCATCTCAGGGGATTGGACGAGTTGCAAGGTTTCAAACCATTCATCCATTGTTAGGTAAGGATTCCATTCCATTTCCTTGGCCTTAGAATCGGATTTCTTGCCCTAAACACAAGAGTTTTGTCAAACCGTTTGATTATAGGTTCATTCGGGGATAGTAGACTGTTTCGCGGGTGGAGATCATGTTTGGACGATTCAAATCTGAGGATTTTCGACACTAATCTCTTGATATGTAAGTTAATGATGTGCATATCAATTTTTAGAGTGTTTGGTTGAGTATTCTTCGAGATATAGTTCAATCTTCATCTTGTGCCAAATCTGTCAACTAGGGTTTCTATCCGAGTAGTTTATTTGTTCAGCGTTTTTCGTCAAGATCCATTCGTTTTTGGAAGAACTTGTCTAAATGAAAAATGTTCCTAATACGTTAAAGATGATGTCTGTAAATTTTCATAATTTTTGGAATTGATTTGGTCGACGAAAACGGATCTGGTATTTTCTGCTATGTGTGGTGACAGATTCAAATTCCTAGCATGTTCAGTTTTGTAGTTCATATTTCTCCTAGCTATGGTCGTTTTTGATGGTCGACTTCTTCATGAACATTGTTCATCTATGTGTCTAGTTTACTCCTGTGAAATTTCAGAATTTTTGGATCAACCTTCGAATTGTTATGGATTTTTAAGTAAGCTGTGGTCGGATGAACAGTGGTCTTTGCACCCTTTTGAAAATAAGTTTCTGAAATGATTTTTTTTGAGTGACTTAGAGTCCGAATTTGCTAAGGCCTATTTCTGAGAAAAATGTTTATTTTGATGTCGCCTAGCACCTGTAAAATTTTCAGAAGTTTTCACAAAGTTTTACTATATTTCCTAATACGATTTTGGAAACTGCCACAGTGTAGTCTTACCGGTGAAATTTGGTTTCGTACGTTTCGGTAGTTTTTGAGTCGATTGCTACTCTTTGATGAATCCTATGAATTCTGGAAATGTAGACATGGGTTGTAATGATTAAAATGTGAATTTTGAAACTTTGTGAGTTTTGATCGAGTTAGATGCCCAATTTTGGAGGGTAAGTGCACTTGGCGTGAGCTCGTTGGGCCGCCCCCTCTTTTTGGTGGCCAAAACGGCGCCAAGGAAATATTATTATGTTGCGTGATTGTATGAGTCTATACTCCTAGGTGTATCCGTAGGGGTTACCTAGGGCTCCGGAGTGTGTCTGTATAGGGTCCGCTACTTTCACTTGCCTTGTGGGTTCGATTCCCCAAGGTGAATGTTTTTCCTGCGGGTTCGATTCCCCAGGATATTGTTGACTCCTATGGGTTCGATTCCCTAGGATGTATATTAAGTTCTTGCGGGTTCGATTCCCCAAGGACGAGATGTCCTCGATCATAATGAACAATGATAAACGAAGGTGTTTGAGCTCTTGCGGGTTTGATTCCCCAAAAATGGTAAAAGAATGTATTTGAAATATGGAAACATTGGTAAAAGAATATGTTTGAACTCTTGTGGGTTTGATTCCCCAAGAATGGTATTTCTCGATAATAATGAGCAATGATATATTATTCGTATGGCAAAGTGTAAGAATCTTCCGGAATTATTTTTACTCGACCTTCCTTTTTAAATTACAAATTCTATCTTTAAATCTCTCTTCTAAAAACTTTAAAATTTGGTATGCTATACATTAACTTACTCAGTACCTTTGTACTGATAGATACGTTGTCTCTATTTTTTTTGTTTCAGATGTTGAAGATTAGCGCATGCATTACACTTGGGATGGGAATTTCCGAAGACTTGTCGCACTGGTTTTTAAATTATTTTACGAATTCCAAACTCATGTTTGGCCGTGTTTGGCCCTTAGCTTCCGCACTGTTTTAAATTATGTATGTTAGACTTAACTCTGATTTAAACCTTCGGGCACTTATTGAATGGTTTTTAAATTATTTTTAAGCATTGGTACAACTTAGCCTTAGCATCTTCTCAAGTGAGCTCGAAATGGTTCGCGTCTTGCTTGGGAAGGTGTGGCGGTAATGCCCTGGCCTGGGTGATCAAATCCGGGGTGTTACAGTGGTACTGGATATGGCGGATTTGGCTACAAGAGCCAACGGGCCTACCTTCTCGGGTGTATCCGTATGGGTTACTCGAGGCTCGACGGAGTGGTACTGGGTATGGCGGATAGGCTGCGGCCGCCGGGATACCGGCTAAATGAGATATGATACTTATGAAATTGGCTGAGGCCGCCGGATCACCGGCTAAATGATACTTTTGAAATTGGCTGCGGCCGCCGGATCACCGGCTAAATGATATATTGTTGAGATGGTGGCGTAACGGGGAAAATATTAAAAAGCTCAAATTTTTTTATTTATTTACTCTTGGCACTATTCATGTTTTTAAATCATGTCTTAAATAATTGCCCATGCTTAAATTTTTAAATTATGAAATTAAATGTGTCTTTAAAGTATGCAACTAAATTCTTATTTTTAAATTGGTAAATAAAGTGTTTTGTATGCATGACAAAGAGTTTAATCTTAATTATTAAAATCTAACCCCTTTATTGCTATACTAGGATTGACTTACTCAGTATTTTATAATACTGATACAAACTGTTGTTCATTTTTTTTTTCTATTACAGAGTACGGAGCATTATCATACATTGGGGATCATTTTGGACATTTAAATTATTTATTATGACTTGCATGAACGGGCTGTTTAACCCATGTTTTGGCCATGTCGGCCCTATATTTTAAATTCCGCTGCATAAACTTTATTTCCGCTGCAACTTATTATTATTATCATGTGTGGATGATATTACACTATATTATTATTTTTAAGTAATTCCGGACTTGTTTTAAAACTCTTTTCAATACCCATAGCCTTGCATCTCTTTAGCAAGCTCGGAGAGTTCGTGTCTTGCTAGGGAGGTGTGGCGGTGGCATCCCGGCCTGGGTTACCAAATCCGGGGTGTTACAGTAACAGTGGTAGTAAAGTGTGTTGTTGTAATCTAACTTTTTTGCTGGAATGTTCTTTCGTGTGTTCAACTGTTTCAGGTACTGTTGCTGTTAGCCAGTGCGGATCTCAAGTTTAACAAGATGGCGTTGTGAGTTCATAAATCTTGGAAGATCTACTCTGGTCCGGAGGATGCTGTTAATCCGCGTCCATGCTGATGTTCAAAGATGGACGGTGTTTCTAGCGGAGGCTTATGATGCAATACTACCCTCAGGCTGATGGAGCCACTGGCGTTGCAAGATGTCCCCAAGATGCTGATCGTTGATTACTTCAATGTGCTGGCCTTTGATGATTTCAACCTCCTTCCGAATCTATTCCTGGCTTTCTAGAGAAGTACTAGAAGGGATAGGTTACCACAGGGAGTCCAGCATTCCAGATCCTCGCAGTTGGTCTTGCAACGCCGATGCAATGCAGTTGCTATTCTTGAGAATCCTTGTCCCTCGCCGGTGTATTATGAAGACGATGGTGCTGTTGCTGATGCTTTTTTGCTGCGGACGATGCTATTCTAGACATGCCTTTATGCTGCGGACGATGCTATTCTTGACATGGAAGAAGTCCCGAATTGGTTGACGTTACTGACATATGCCGCTGCAATTGGTTGGACTTGAGAAGGATTGGCTTGCTCTCTTATCCGATTTTGGTTAACACTTCCAACACTACATTCAGGAAGTGTATTGTGATGTTTGTACATTGCTTTCCTTTTTCTGGAGTTGCATCTTGCTGCCTTGAGATTATGGTGTAAAACTTTTTATTGGTTATCTAGTGGAATATATTACCCTTTTCTTTAAAAAAAAAAAAAAACAAACTAAAACTTCCAAAATGGTAGTACTAATAAATAATTTCCTCTTAAATTTATTAATTTATTTTATTATTTAAATATTTATTTTAAGTTTTACTTTGAATTAATTTTATAACTTTTATAGAATAATAATATTAATAGTATAAATATTTTTTTATTTTTCTGTTATCATTTAATTTGAATATTATTATTTATTTTTTAAAGAAGTTATTGAATTTATTATTTATCTACTTATTTATTTTACTTATTTATTTAATTATTTTATTTATTGAGTTTACTTATTTCTTAAGTTAAAAATAATATTTTATTGTTTTATTCTATTTAAATTTTTGAATAATTTACTATTTATTTAATTTCTTTATTTTTATTAATTCATTATATTATATATTTTATTCTATTTTGAAATTTAATTATTGAATTTAATATTTTTATATTGAAAATTTTTAATTTAATTATTACACTTAGTTAATTATCGGTTTTATATTAATACTTCATTTATATTACTTCATTTCTATTTTAATTTTATTATCTTAATAATATAATTGATTAATTTTATTATTTATTTAGTAATCAACAGTGCTAAAAAGTCAAATATGAAAGTTATGACTTTACAAATTTATAGATATAATTTTAATTTTTTTATTTTATTTAATAATTTTAGTTTTTTTATTTTATTTAATAATTTTAATTTTAATTTTATTTTATTTAATAATTTAAGTTTTTATTTTATTTTTAAGTTATGACTTTACAAATTTATAGATATATATTATACTTCACATTCCATACAATGACATGAAACGTAAGGCATTCCAGTGGTACGCGCGCGTGGTTGGAACCTTTAGACCAAGGTTCGAGCTTTCTCCCCAGCACCTCTGGGGGATTATTATATATGACACATGGCGGGCTATTATTTGTGGTGTAAAGGCTGGCCAAGGTGGTTATGAGTGAGGCTGGCGATGAGGAGATGGTGGGTTCGACCCCAACTAAGTTCAATTTTTCTTAATTTTTGATGTTTTTTAGCTAACGAAATTTTCGGTCGCTGATTCAGTGGCTAAAATTAGCGACCGAAAATTTACGTCGCTAATGCCGTCGCGAAAATAAAAAAATCAAAAAATTAAAAAATTGAGATCTTTTTAGCAACCGAATATTTCGGTCACCAATTCGGTCGCTAAGTTCCGCGACCGAAAATTTTGATCGCTAAATCGGTCGCTAAATTCGGTCCGAATTTTTTTCCGGTCGTTGGAAATTTACTGACGGACCTTTTAGCGACCGGCGTCTTGCGGTCGTTAAGACGGTCGCTAAGCTGAAATAGCGACCCGTGTTCCTTTTAGCGACTGAATTTAACGGTCGCTAAACCGTTTTTTCCTGTAGTGCCTGTTTTTGTTGCCAGAACCACATACCATGAAGTGCGGTGCATTTAATGCCTTATTATTTTAAATTGTGTATATAAAAATTATATAAATATATAGTTTAAAATTATGCTATTATACCCAAAAAAAAAAAAAAAACCAATGTTGCACCTACACTTTTGGCACAATTGAAAGATAGAGTATTATTCTAAATGTTACTGACTCGACATTGAAAGTTGATTTCACAAACTAATATGAGCTTTTACAGTACGTTTTCGCCCCTGGAAGACACACCATGAGGTTACAACATGAAATTAATTATCCATAAAAAATTAGTCCAATTTTAGCATGCTGAACTTTGAAATTCCATTAGAATGACTAAAGAAAAATGTACATTCTTGGTTTGAGTAGCTTTACTCTTTTTATGTCATTCATTCTCCGAGATTTTACACCCAACTTTACATTTTGGTGAAAAGTATTACAGCAACTCGATTATACATTTTTAATTATGTATTTACCTGAATAATATTGAATATACTGCTTTAAAAGTCGGAGATGAAGACTTGACCTAATGGTTAAGTTTCTGACTTCTAACATTTTATCCTTTTGTAATTTGTGTGGCTTGAACTCCTACATACCTTTGCCAACGCTCAAGTGTAAAAGAATATATATATATATATATTAAAAGGCAAATTGACCAACTTTAATTTATAGATAAACAAATTAAATACAGTAAATATGAAGTAAGAGATAAAGACAACTCTATTATTAAAGTGAACAAGTTGATCGAAATCGATGAGACGTTTACCAATGGACCGTGCAATACTATTAGCCTTATATTTTTTTTTTTTTTCAAATATCAACCAATTAGTATCTTAAGCTTTTTTTAAGGTTAGAATTAATTATAGTGACATGTTTATTTTATATTGTTAATAAATAAAATATATGTTAATAAACCCAAAACCTAATCATGGCTCAATACATATAATAGACCCAATTATATTGTTCAAAATGAGGATTAGGGATCAAACCGAGCAATCGGATCCTAAGCTACAGTATCCCACGAAAGCGATCAAGATAAAATCAAAGTGCACTACGTGAGGAACAGTAGCCCGAGCAACATCCGCCCGAATAATGCTGACCAAATTAAAGAGGGTCTTCCGGCGCATATCCGCGATAACCCAGTCAATGAAACACCATTACCCTCATAGATGGCTATCAGATCCACACACAAAACTCAGATCCACATACAGGAGGAAGAGCCACATACAAGCAGCCCTCAGATCCATCCCCAAAAGGAGTCTTTCTAAGAAAAGACACCAATATTTGTATATATAAACGAATTATAGGCAGAAAAAAAGTTCCTACATCAACATACAAAACTCTACCTTTATGTCTTACATTTTGTAATATCTATTTACATTAGATAATGAAGTATTTCCCTTTCCTTTACGCACTGTTTGCAGTGCATGTCCTTTACTTTCATTTCAAAAACAAATACTTATGTGACTAGACTTGTTAAAATAATCAATGCAAGTTCACCCAAGTAAACATGCCTTAAAGTAGTCATGTAACTAAACTAATCAGGAAGAATAAAATAAATGGTAGTTTTTGGGAACAATACTAATCGTAATCATGAAGGATAAAATAACTCGGTCAACCATAGGATGCATGATATGTTTAGAGTATATTATACTCTAAACTAGGGTAATGACGAGTCGAGTCAAGCTCGAGTAGTGGGGTACTCGAGCTCGACTCGTTAATTTTTTGGCTACTCGAGCTCGAGTCGAGTAGTCGAGTTCGAGCTCAACTCGACTCGAGTTCGAGTAGCAGTATATTATTATTATTTTTTGGAACAATCAAGTTGAGTAGTTGAGCTACTCGAGCTCGATTCTTTTTTTTTCTTTTTCTTTTTTTCGTTCTCGAGCTTGAGTCGAATACTCGAGCTTATCGAGTATTTTTTTGCATTTTTTCTTTTAATTTTTTTTTAAAAAAAGAAAAAAATAGAAAAATGAGTCGAGTACTCTATACTCGACGATTACGAGTGTCATGTTTAGCTCGAGCTCGAGCTCGATACTCGAGTACCCTACTCGACTACTTGAATTACTTGAATTTTTTGAGTATCAAGTCGAGTTTTTCCAAATCAAGTCCCGAATCGAGTTCGAGTAGCTGTACTCGTTAATCACCCCTATAGAGTATACCCTTGCCGACACTAGAAGTCAAGTTTTTGTCCCCCGCTCAAGACAATTAGAGTATACCCAATGTAAAAGTTTTGACCTTGTATATTACCGTATTTATATACGAATGGTTACTACAATAATCACTACAAGAAAAATTGAGTTTACCGACCGCACATGCGGTCGGTAACCCAAGGACGCGGGTCGTCCCAGGGCTTACCGACCGCACCGCCGACCGGAGGTGTCGGTCGGTAAACCTTTGGTCCGAAATCCAGCGCCGACCAGAAAAATTTGGGGTCGGGGCCCCGCCGACCGCATTACCGACCGCATGGTGGTCGGTGAATTTCCCGACCGAATTACCGACCGTACATGCGGTCGGTAATATCTAGTCCCGAAAGGTCCCGTTTGAGTTTACCGACCGCAAGGTAATTCTCTTTAATTGGAAAAGGGCGTGCTCAGGAGGGGGCTCGAACCAATGACCTCAGTACACCCAACCACAACCCTAACCAGCTGGGCTAGGTCTCTAGCCAATCAATCATATTCCGCCATGTGTCATATATAGTATACATTCTCAAATATGTTGAAAGATTTTGCTGAAGAGAGGCCTCGAACCCGGGTAAGGGAGTGAAATCCCTCGCGCATGTGTCATCTGTACACCACATGTTTCATATCATTGTATGAAACATTGTATATATAACCTATATAAGTACATATATACATATAAATGTGAAAATTAGAAACTAAATTAAAATATAAAATAAAAATAAAAATTATATTAATTAAATAATATTAAATTTCATTAATTAAATTCTAAAATATAAAATAAAATAGTTAAATAAAAAAACCTAAAATCACTAAATTAAATAAAATGAAGTAATTAATAAGATAATTAAAGAAATATTTATTAAAAATAAAAATAAAAAATGTGAAAAAATTTAGCGACCGAAATTTCGATCGGTAATGCGGTCGGTAGATTATTTTATTTTTTAAAAAAATAATAAAAAATTTAAAAAAATTGGAAAAAATTGAAAAAAATTACCGACCGAATTAAATTTGGTCGGAGCAGCGGTCGTCTGGAAACCGGGTCCACCATAACGGCTCTAAATTACCGACCGCATGTTGCGGTCGGCCCTGCGGTCGGTAAATCCGACCCGCAATATGTCGGTTGGTAAAACGCATTTTTCTTGTAGTGAATTGCACGTGCATGCATCTAATTCCACACTCTCACATAGAGGGTACTACATATGAGCTTGTATGGTTACCACATATCGACAAGTACCTCGATTTTGTTGGCCCACATTACCACAAATATACCAAACGGGCGGAGTACCATATTGATATCCAAATGGTTACCACTATAATGAATTGTAGCATACCATACACTCAGATGGGCAGGTACCACGATATTGAATTGTTACTACATTTCTCAATTAAATGGTTACCACTATATATAAGTATCATTTTTCATTTTACTTATGGAAAAGTGCATCCCTTCCATTTGCCTCAATCAATGCCAAAAATAAACAGTAAATAGCGAAATTCTTCAGAATAACGTCACCAACAAAAATCCTTTTTCTAGACCGTATTACTGTATTAGTGTATACTCCATCCGTCCCGTTTAAAGCGTCTCAAAACTTTTGGGCACGGTATTTTATGTGGGGATATTTAGTATTTCATGTAGGGGTAGATTAATGTTAAAGTGGGGGCAAATTATGAAATTATGTGATATGATTGTAATGAGTTTGAATTTTTAATTGATTTATTTATGTTCGATGTGATAGTTGTGTGTTTGAAATTTTAATAAATTTATTTATTGATGTGATATGATGAGAACGGATTTGTCGTTAATTCTTTCCAAAAAGGGAGTGAGACAATTGGAATGGGATGGACAAAAAAGGAAAGTGAGACAGAATTAAATGGGATGAATGGAGTATTTGGTATACAAGCAAACATGTACATATCAAATTATAAACGCAAACAACGTTTTCATATAGTATAACTTTTAGGGGTTTGAAGAAGCTTGTGTTGATCTCGGAATTCCATAAACATGAAGCCCTCCATCGATATATATAAAGAGCAAGGTTGTTCTGTAATCTGTATGTCACATTCTTGGTGTCATCACACAGTCTGAATTTGAATGATTGCAACAATACTGCCGACACTATCTTCATTTGTCTGTAAGCAAAATCTTTCCCCAAACAAATTCTTAGCCCAGCGTGCCAAAATATCATACAAATATATATGTAAGGTCAGTCTACTATCAATCTTAATTAGCTTGGACATACTCTTCTTCACGTTATGGTGTATCAAGCAAAACAAAATTTTCAAGATTTAAAAATTACTACTACATATTAAATGTGAACTTACACGACACTTTGTTAAAAAACATAATAGAGTGATGAGCTTGCTATATGAACTTACATTGAACGCAATAAACTTGAATGGAGATTCGGGATGGAAAACGCCTTTCTTAGCAATCTTTCGGGCTTGAATTCCCCAGCATCGTCGCCCCATATGTATGGCATTTGCCCCATTGCGTATGCCATGTACACTATAAGGTCTCCCTTCTTTGTCTTGTAGCCATCGGGAAAGTATCATCCACTTCAGCAACCTTGCCATCCTAATTTAGACATTAAGGGATTCAATACAACATAGACATTTAAGCAAGTGTTTGCTTGAGAAACTATACAAGGGTTTTTTAATACGATAAAAAAAGAATAAACGGTATAGAAATGAAAACTCAATATTATATTAGCTAGTGAGATGTTATGACCTACATACCAAGGCAACGACGGGATATAGCCTTAGGGTTTCGGTTAGTGTAGCATGAAGAAAATACATCATCTCCTCAAGTCTTTCTCAGTGATGCTTTCGACAAAATTATGGATGTTATTATTGTCTACGTTGGTGACTTGTTTGATCTCTTGTGCATGTTTTGCTTGAATTGATGGATTCTTGCAAAGCATGTAGATAAACCAAGAAAGTGCGGTCGCGGTCGTGTCTTTCCCGGCAACCATGAAGTTCAAAATGATGTCCCTCAAGTATTCATCCGTCATCGTTTCTGCATCCTTTTTGCTTTCCAAAAGAAATCTTGAAAGAATGTCCTCTTTGTCGTTCTTCGGACATGCCAAATTAACAGGGAAAAAAAGCCAAAATAATCCCACAACTTTCGTGTGTTTCTCAAATGGTCCCATAATTGTGCACTTCACTTAATCCATCCAATATGTTTGCTAATCCTTGCCCAAATGATCCCATCCGAGGTTAATGATCTCCTAGGCTGACGTGTCGCAAGGATTAAAGTGTTAATGGGACCATTTGAGAAAAGGGTGAAAAGTTGTGGGATGATTTACCCGTTAATCCTCGCAATTAAACTCCGTTGGGATCATTTGGATGAGGATTAACAAACATATTGGATGGATTAAGTGAAGTGCATAATTATGGAACCATTTAAGAAACACACGAAAGTTGTGGGATGATTTTGGTTTTTTTCCCCAAATTAACATATGATATCACAACATTGTATTACAACTTAAGCTAACCTTTGAATTATGAATACGGACCCCATCAATTAAAGTCCAAAATTAGGGGGCAAAGAAAGAAGAAAAAAAAAATCCAAAAAATTAGCTAAGGGGGCTTTATTTAAATTCATACTCACATAGTAGCCTTCCTTGTCCATTTGTTGTCTTTTGTTTTGTATGATGACAGTCCCAACGAGCAGGGTGTTAACGCGTAGTTCTGATCACACACACAATTGCAGAAAAGTAAAGAACAATTGTTTGTTGACCCGGTTCGGACCTCCTGTCCTACATCCGGGGGATTCCAATCCAGGCGAGAATACTTCAACAAAGATCAAGATCAACTACAAGACTCAAACTAGTTTCTATCAACTCGATCTAGAGAATTGACAAGACTCCCCCTCAATCTCTAATCTCCCTAATGAGAAACTCTGATGATCATGTAGTTCCTGCAACCTGTTGACATCCCTGAACAAGAACCCTATACTAATTCAAGAAGTTTCCTTCCTTGAATTTACAACTCGATCTAAGATATACAAACATGAATTCCACAAATTCACTCCAGAACAAAACCCTTGATCATCTAAACATGAAGAACTTGTTTTGACTTCTAGAGTATATCTTCTAATCAAGACTAAAATCTCTCTTGGTAAAGTGTAGAAGATTGAAAGTAAAAATACAAAGACTAACTCAAAGACTTAAATGAATGGACTATTTATAAACTGAAAACGTCTTGGTCTTTGAGTCCCTGGAGCTGGTGAGGCTTGATCGACAATCCCAAAACTGTCCTGTTGTTAGTGTGCTATATTGACACCAATAAGATCCTGCATGAAATGTTTAGTGCCCACAATCTCCCCCTCATTTCATGAAGAGGTTGATTCATCACAAATAGGTCTCAAACCAGTATGATGAATAACAATTCAGAATTCCATACTAACAACAAAGATTTGTAGATCAAGTCCAAAAATAAATGGTAGTCAAAACATAAGCGAAACACCAGCTAAATATAACCAATCATATCATATGAATCAGACATAGAAATTCAGTAATATCAATACCACAAAACAAACAAAGTATCAGCAAGCATCAGCAAACACAAAGTATTCAGAAAGTATTCAGCAATTCAGAAATCATTAGTTACAGACCCAAAATATCATCAAAAATTATCAGTTTCAGTTTTAGAAAGTACCCCCTTGAAATGTTGTCAAAATTACCCAATAACCACGGTCAGCAGTCAGCATCAGCAGAGACCATACTCCCCCTAGATGAATCAAGCCTCCTCATCATCCTCCTCTCCAGTAGGTGGAGGATCAAATGAGCGAGGAAGGAGCTTCAACATGTTGTTGTTCTGCTTCCGGATGCGGAGACCAGCATTGATGACATATACCTCCTCATTCTGTCGAAGAATAATAGTCTTCAGATGATTGACCAAAGCAGTGCCGGACAGAGCAGGACCAAGGAGGATGTCATTGTGCATATTTCGCAGGTCGGTTGAGGGAGTGTTCTGCTTGATTGGAATGCGTTCTTCCTTAGGAACTTTGATCCCATTCTTTTTCAGGAACCGGGTAATCAAAGCAGGATAAGGAAGAAGGTCATTCTTGCCAATGGATTCGCGGGTATAACCTAGCATCTTGGAAAGAACAGAGAGACCAAAGTTTGTCATATTAAGATATTTTTCAATACAAAACATGAGTTTACCCATATGAGAAGACACTTGACTGGCGTTGGTTGTTGGAAGGATGTTCGAACTACACAGACGGAAGAGACAGTTGTATTTGAGAGTGAGCTGCTGAACACGAAGCTGTCCCCTACCAAAACCAACACTTTTCGTGTTTGAAATCTCATAAGCCACTTCGGCATTTGAGTTAGGCATGTAGCTCGTAACATCATCCAGGTTGCTGTTCAGCTGCACCTTTAACAACGCGTTGATAACTTGAGGAAAAAATCTCCAGAATCTTGCCTCGTATGTAGACCTTTCCTCCGAATGGGGATTCACCATCCAAAACATCGGGATGTAGATTGGCGTAGAACTCGCGAACTAAGGCAGGAGAGTAGTCCTCTAGTTTCGTGGCCCAGTAGATAAGCTTTGTGTCTTCCAAAAACTTCATAAAACCAAGTTCTTTGTAGATTGGATGAGTAAACTGCTCCTCTGGTATGAAATCACGATTGTTGAGATCTTTGGCAAATTTCTGTGCTTCCTTGTCATAAAACCTGTAGTTCAGGGCATCACTAATAGTCATGGGGCCAACTTTCTTTGGTCGTTTCTGTGTTGTCTCAACAGCAGGTTGCTTATCCTTCCTTTTGCGCGAACGAGTCACAGGGGTACGGGCAACAGGACGATGTTCCGGAGTAACCTCTCGATCAGGCTCGTCGTCCCTAGGTTGTTCGTCATCTCCAGTGACAACATCATCAGCAGCGTTTGAGTCGAAAAGATTGTCCTCATCGCCTTGAGGATACTCAGTGGTTGTTCCATCATCCCAATCAACAGAAAAAGTTTCCTTCTGCGGTGCTGGAAGAGCAGGTGCAGGGGGTGCAGGGAGAGCGCCAGCAGGGGGTAAAGAATCAAGAGGTAAAACGTCAGTGACGTTTTCATCAGCAGGTTCATCAGCGTTGTTGTTAGCATCTCCAGCAGACGACTCTCCAACTTGAGTTGTTGAAGGAACTTGTTCACTCAGCGCTTGAAGAACGGATGAAACTATTTGAACTGGATCAACAGGTGTCTCAGTATTTGGTGGTATGGATGAATCAGCAGCAGGTTCAAAAGGGGATTTGGGGGTGGAAGAAAACGCCATTTGAAGGAGAAGAGAGAAAGCTGCAATACTAAAATAAAAACGCAAAGAGGGAAGTAGTGCAGGAATAGAAATGAAACAAAGTATTTAAAGAGAGGAAAGGAGAGTCGTAACGTTTAACCATGATCACTTCAATCGGAGAAACGGCGAAGTAATGATGGCGGTTTCGAGCGACGTGAGCTGCAGAGGTGAAGGGATGGTTACAGTCGTCACAGGGCTATGATGACACTCTGCAGGCATCAAATCAGTGATTTCGCCAAATCAAATCCTTTCTTTTGTCTCTATTCGAATTCCCTCTCTAATATGCTTGGGCCTGTAAGATTAGTGTACAAAGAAAAACAAAAAAATGGCCCTAAACATAACAAAATTTAGTTTGTATAGAAACTTAGGCCCAGAATTTTTCTAAGCCTATCAAACTTATCTCCCTCCATGGCTTTGGTTAGGATGTCAGCGCGTTGCTCTGACGACCCTACATGATGAATATCACAAATATTATCTTCAACCAAATCTCTAATGAAATGATACCTGATATCAATATGTTTGCTCCTATTGTGAAGTACATGATTCTTAGAGATGTTTATAGCACTTGTGTTATCACACAATACTACAAATTTCTCTTGATTTACTCCATAGTCTGCCAAGGTTTGCTTCATCCACATGAGTTGAGAGCAACAACAAGTAGCAGCTATGTATTCTGCTTCAGCTGTAGATAGAGCAACTATATTTTGTTTCCTTGAGTACCAACTGACCAAATTATCACCAAGATAGAAACATCCACCTGTTGTTGATCATCTGTCATCACAACTTCCTGCCCAGTCTGAATCTGTGTATCCTATAAGATCAAGTGATGATCTTTTGGAATACCAAATCCCAAGTCCAATGGTTCCTTTTATGTATCTCATAATCCTCTTAGCTGCTTTGAGGTGTGTCTCTTTAGGTTGAGATTGAAATCTAGCACATACTCCAGTACTATAAGAAATATCTGGTCTGGTTGCTGTTAGGTAGAGAAGACTACCTATCATACTTCTATAAAGCTTTTGATCAACATTACTGCTGGTATCACTTTTAGAAAGTTTCTCATGTAAACCTTGAGGTGTTCTAGCCACTTTGCTGTCTTCTAAGTTGAACTTCTTGAGCATATTAGTTGCATACTTCTCATGTGATAAGAATATCCCATCCTTTCCTTGTTTGATCTGTAGACCAAGAAAATAATGCAATTCTCCAAGCATACTCATCTCAAATTCTGTTTTCATAGCATGTATAAATCCTTTTCTAAGTTCTTCTGAAGTAGAACCAAAAATGATGTCATCAACATATACTTGAACAACTATAATGTGTTTATCTGAATGCTTAATGAAGAGAGTCTTATCTACATTTCCTCTGGTATAGCCGTTGTTGACAAGGAATTGTGACAGCCGTTCATACCAGGCTCGAGGTGCTTGTTTAAGACCATATAGAGCACCCTTGACTCTGTAAACATAATCTGGATGTTTATGGTCTTCAAATCCAGCTGGTTGAGCCACATATATTTCCTCCTTTATTTTTCCATTTAGAAAAGCAGTCTTGATATCCATTTGATACAACTTGAAATCCAAGTAGCATGCAACAGACAATAAAATTCTTACTGCTTCCATTCTGGCCACTGGTGCATATGTCTCCCCATAGTCTAGACCTTCAATTTGTGTATAGCCTTCTGCTACTAATCTAGCTTTATTTCTGACTATTTTTCCATGCTCATCTTTCTTATTTCTAAAGATCCATTTAGTACCAATAATGTTGATGTTGTCAGGCGGTGGTACTAACTCCCATACTGAGTTTCTTTCAAATTGAAGTAATTCATCTTGCATGGCACCGATCCATTATTCATCTTTGAAAGCCTCTGTAGCATTTTTTGGTTCCACCTTTGATATGAAGCAATTCATACCAGCTAGTTGCTTGTAATCAACTCTCTTGCTTCTGGTCTGCTTTGGTGCATCTACTCCTCCAATAATATCAGTATTAGAATGATGCTTCAAGGTTCTAGGACCTTTTCTCTTATCAACATCAGTAGTATCAGATGGTTGTTGCTCTTCTTCAGTATCAACTAAAGACTCAAATTCTGCACCAGTTTCTTCATCAGCATCAATAGATGGTTCTTGTGATTTCTCTGATGGTGGATCAATAATAGGAAAGTAATGTAGACCATCTTCATCTTCAGATAATCCTTTAGACAAAGAATCTTCAAATAAAACGTTCACAGATTCTATAACCTTCTTGCTATCAGACATGTAAACTTTATAAGCTCTGGAGTTGTTAGCATAACCTAGAAACAACCCTTTTTCTGATTTAGCATCAAACTTCTTAAGTTGTTCTCGGTCCCTGTAAACATGACAAGGACAACCAAATGTATGAAAATATTTAACATTAGGAAGTTTATCATACCATATCTGATAAGGAGTAAAGTTCGTTTTTGGCCTCAAAAGAACTCTATTTGCAACATGACAAGCTGTGTTGATTGCCTCTGCCCAAAAAGTCTTTGGAAGTGTACTATCATGAAGCATAGACCTTGCCATCTCCTGTAAAGTCCTGTTCTTTCTTTCAACAATACCATTTTGTTGAGGAGTTTTTAGAGCAGAGAATTCTTGAGCAATTCCATGTAGTTTACAGAATTCAGTGAACTGTTGGTTGTCAAACTCTCTTCCATGATCAGTTCTAATCCTTTTGATCTTAGTTTGTCTTTGATTCATGATCTTCAGGCTTAAAGACTCAAAATACTCAAAGGCTTCATCTTTGGACCTGAGAAAACAAACAAAAGTGAATCTAGAAAAATCATCAACTAACACAAGTACATACCTCTTGCCATTTAGGCTTTCAACTTCTAATGGACCCATCAAGTCCATATGAATAAGTTCAAGGCAGTGATTTGTGGTAATTTCATCAACTCGTTTGTGTTAAGCCTTAGTTTGTTTTCCTTTGGAGCATCCTTCACAGACAATTTTGGAGTTGTTCTGTAGTTTGGGCCACCCTTTGACAGCTCCAGAAATGCTCAATTTGTAGAGAGTTTGATAATTCAAGTGTGCCATTCTCTTGTGCCATAGACTTGTAAGATCTTCTTTCAAAATCAAAGCCCTGTCTACTATTTCCTTTAAAATATAACAATTGTTAGTAGACCTTTTTCCAGACATGATACACTTGTAGTCTTTAAACACATAACCAGTATTCATGTCAAATAGCACTAAGGATTTTTCATCACATAATTGACTTATGGAAATCAAATTAGTAGTCAATCCTTCTACAAAGTAAACTTTAGAAAGATTAGAAAGGACTCCCTTGTCAATTTTACCAAAACCAGTGATCTTGCTTTTAGCACCATCACCATACATCACCTCTCCACAATCTTGCTCTGTAAAGTTTTGAAGAATGTTCTTTGTTCCAGTCATATGCCTAGAGCATCCAGAGTCAAAATACCACAAGGTATTTTTATGATGTGCCTGCAATGATACAACAACAAGACCAAGTGATTGTTGATTAGAATGTTTAGGTATCCAGGCCTTACGAATCTGGATCTTCTTCTGTAGTTCTAACGATGGCCAGACAACAGGTCTTCCATTTATGAGATCTCGAACAATCCTTAGACAAGTGTCTGCTTGATGGCCAGGTAGACCACAATAGATACAGTCCCTTGAGTCTTGAGGTGCAATATTGACTTGATTAGGCATATTTTTGTAGGTAGCAACATTGCTTGATTCTTCACCAAGATATCCTCCACTAACAAAAGTTCTCTTGGTTGATTTGAACTTGTTTGGCTTCCCTTTCTTCTTGTAACCAATACCTGAAAGATCACCAGGTCTTTTGCATATAGAAAGAACTGAATCCAATTTATTTTTACCTTTTACCGTTTGAGAGAGTTCATTGCATTTAGCTTGAAGTTGTAGATTTTCTGTGGCCAAACAGGTCTTTGCATCAGTAAGTTTGGAGCATTCAGCTTGAAGTTCCTCCACTTTGAGCTTAGCTAGTTTCAATTCCTTTTGTATTTTGATCTTCTCAGTAGATAGATTGTCATAGGAAATTCCGAGGTCAGTCAGTTGTGTTAACAGCTTCTTATTCTCGCTGAAAGCTGTATCATAATCGAACTTTAACTCTTCATATGCATCAGCTAGCTTAGAGTATATTTCACTGATATTACCTGCATTCATAGAATCATCTTCATCAGTAGAATAATCTATTGAATTTGTTATACCTGGCTGGGGGCTACAATCCCGAATAGTCAATGCGACAATATCTTCAGAGTCACTCTGTTGTTCCTCTGTTGCTTCAACATCGAATTCATCATCACTGAGTGTAGCTTGATATGCTTTTCCTTCTTTCCTTTTGGCAGTAGGACATTCCTTTTTGAGATGTCCTTTACCTCCACATTCATAGCATATAATGGAAGAGAATTTATCAAATTTCTCTGGTTCCTTAAGCTTCCTGACATTGTTGCCTTTGCCTTCATGTTTCTTGGATCCTTTATTCTGTCGTTTGTCAGACGTTGTAACACCATTCGAACTGGATTTCTGAGGCTTGCCTTTCTGTAACTGTCTAGCTCTCTTTTCTTGAAGAAATTTGGCCATCCTTCTAGTGATTAAAGATAATTCCTCATCCAAATCATCATCAGAATCTTCAATTATCTCAGCTTTTAGAGCAATACTCTTCGACTTTCCTTTGCTTCTTGATTCTTCGACTTTCCTTTGCTTCTTGATTCTAGATGATTCATCTCATAATTTTGTAGATTGCCAACTAATTCTTCCAAAGTCATGGTGTTCGTCTTTTCACTCTCTTCAAGAACTGAAATCTTCCCAGAGTACTTAGGTGACACAGTGTGTAGCATCTTTCTAACCAGTTTTTGTTCATCAAAATGCATTCCAAGCTCTATGCATTGATTAACCACATTTTGAAATCTTTCAAAATAAGTTGAGATGTTTTCATCATCAGTCATCTCCAACCTGTCATACAAAGATTCAACGCGATGTAATCGAGTTAGTTTAACATCAGCAGAACCTTCAAACCTGACTTCAAGAAATCTCCACATATCATGGGCATTTTTACAATTCTTGATCATCCTATGTTGTGCCTCTTCCATAGCTCCACTGATCGCATTCATAGCTGCATAATTCCCTTGTTTTGCAGCCCTTTCTGCCACTGTGTATTCAGCCTTTCTGGCTAATCGGATTATTGGAGCAGCATGTGGTGTAGCGGTGGTTGTGGTGGCAATTGTAGAGGTGGTATCCGTTGATGTGGAAGTGGTCGTGGTTGCAGTGACAACAGCAGGAGTCTCAGTCCTTATTGGTGGTTCCCACGCTTCTTCGACTGCATCCCAGACATCCTCTCCAAGAGCCCTAAGATAGCACTCCATTCTTGACTTCCAGTAGCTGTAATTGTTTCCATCGAAGACCGGTGGACGAAGATGCGAAATTTCCCTACTCATGATGAATCTTGAATCTCCAGAAAAACGTTTAAAGATTGGCTCTGATACCAATTGACAGTCCCAACGAGCAGGGTGTTAACGCGTAGTTCTGATCACACACACAATTGCAGAAAAGTAAAGAACAATTATTTGTTGACCCGGTTCGGACCTCCTGTCCTACATCTGGGGGATTCCAATCCAGGCGAGAATACTTCAACAAAAATCAAGATCAACTACAAGACTCAAACTAGTTTCTATCAACTCGATCTAGAGAATTGACAAGACTCCCCCTCAATCTCTAATCTCCCTAATGAGAAACTCTGATGATCATGTAGTTCCTGCAATCTGTTGACATCCCTGAACAAGAACCCTATACTAATTCAAGAAGTTTCCTTCCTTGAATTTACAACTCGATCTAAGATATACAAACATGAATTCCACAAATTCACTCCAGAACAAAACCCTTGATCATCTAAACATGAAGAACTTGTTTTGACTTCTAGAGTATATCTTCTACTCAAGACTAAAATCTCTCTTGGTAAAGTGTAGAAGATTGAAAGTAAAAATACAAAGACTAACTCAAAGACTTAAATGAATGGACTATTTATAAACTGAAAACGTCTTGGTCTTTGAGTCCCTGGAGCTGGTGAGGCTTGATCGACAATCCCAAAACTGTCCAGTTGTTAGTGTGCTGTATTGACACCAATAAGATCCTGCATGAAATGTTTAGTGCCCACATATGACATCATTGGCAAAACCATGAATTAATTTGATGTTTTTCTTCAATGTCTTCTCGCCACCGATGTCAAAGTATCGCTTCTTCCACAATGGATCGATATATCACCAAGTAATTATTTCCAAGTAATTATTTCATTGGATTCATCAACGGACTTGATGAATTCAAGGCCCCTTTCATTTGTTCACTCCAAACAATTTAAATCCACTCCAAACCAGCTTTGAATATGGATGCCAAACTATATCTCTTTAGCAAAGCCTGGTTCAAATAATTGCCATACATAAGGATAGTGTAAAGTTAGTTTAGTACTAGAGTTGTGCATTAAGGATATTGTGAAGTACTATATATAGTCTATAGCTTTGAATAAAGTTAGTTTAGTACCTCGAGTCTACACGACATATCCCTTATCCCTTACCTCCGAGGTTCGAGCCCTGTACCAATTGCCTTTAGCCTTTTGCAGCCATACAGTCCCTCCGCACCTTGGGGAATTTTGGAATTGCCAGTTAATGTTCATATGAAAAGTTCTATAGTGGTTGCAAGTTTTGTGTCTGGTAAACTAGAGGAGTTAGGGGGTGGGGTGATCCTACACGGATGTAAATGGGAGGGGTTATGACTGGTTTGTATTGGAAGTAGAAATATTGGAGCTACGATCCTTTGGATTTTGGAAGTGGGTGTCGGTTTACTCCGGTAAAAAAAATAATAATAATAAGAAAAGAGTCAAATTCATATATCAAAAAAAATATAATATATATAAAATATATATATATATATATATATATATATTTATAAAAAGAGAGTATCTTGGGGAAGCTTGGGATGTAATTGGTTAGCATAGGGGTGCCTCAGTATGAGGAGCAAGGGAAAGAGAGCGCTCAGAGTTGAGTGAGATATGTCTTGGTCTTGTCACTTTGGTAGTAAGGATTGGTTATCTCCTCGATGAGTCCTTTTATGTGCAACACGATTAGAATTTTAGTGTGAGCATTATTGACAGTTCCTTATTCCCCCTTGAGCCGCTTTTCTTTCATCCACTTACACCTTACCATGGTCCTATATATTCTCTTGTTTGACCTGAGGTTGCAATGCATTGAATTTGAACAATATAAGCAGGGGAGACGTGTTGTTTGTAACAAGAGTAAGGGATTGTCACTGTGATTTATCACACGATGGGATCCTGAGACGAGAGTATGTCGTTGTTGGTGTCGCCTTTGAGAGACTGTGTCCCATGATGTTGCTCGTTGGCATGGGAGGGACACTGAGGCTGTCTTCATGGTGCTACAACAGGACGAATATTAAACTATTTGGGTAGCATTGGTACTGGAGTGTATTGGCAATATTGGAAGGTAGAGGATTTGTTTTTGCCTATTTCTTGTGCCGGTTTCTGCTGTTGTATTTTCTGTTGTTTGTTTGACTGTATACATCGCTCTGGTTGCTATGGCTCTTGGATTTGTGTACCTTGTACGTTTATTCAACTCGTTGGTTTAATGGAATACGATACCATTTCTTCTCAGAAAAAAAAGCTCTAACAATAAGTCAGTAAGCACGAGCTAGTACATGTCTGTAATAACGTTTATGTTTCCAAATGATTATACTCCCTCCATTTTCTAAAACTTACTACGGACCCACAGTGCACGCAATCCAATACACATTTTAAACCAAGTTCAATACAAGTAAAAATTATAAAAATTCGATATTTAAAAACTATACACGATGAGACGAATCTAAAAAGATATCACTTTATTATGTTTTAACTTATATAACTATGATAAAACTTTCAGTCAAAATTTGTTTGTGAACAGTAACAAAATCCCAAATGTTGTAACAAAAAAAGAAAAAAAAAACAGGGGAGTATATGCCGGAATTGAGTGCATACACATGGGCATGCATACTTTAAATTGATAATTGTTCCGTGTGTGATGTTTTTGGGGCCACAAAGGATAGTGGGCCACGGGGAGAAGAATTGGGCCATAAAAGATGGGCCGAAGAGAGACTTTCGAAGAAAATCGAGTTGGAGATCCATTGGGCCGAAGAATCAAAAGGGAGTGATCCAGAGCAGCAGAAGGATCCCGAAAGGAAGAAAGCTCCGAAGGGAAGGATGTCGGCCGAAATGACATCAATTCAGCCGATTGAAGTGAACAGTGGAATCGGCTTAAGGGAATCGACCGGAGAGTGGTTATTTCAGCTCCGGCTATAAATAGGGGATGCCATGCACAGAATCAGAGAGATCAATCCAACCTCCAAAATCCCTTTATCAAATTTAATTCTTTGTATCTTTACTGCTTTCCTTTAATGCTTTCCTTTACAGTTTTTCCTAAACTCTAGTTTAGCTCATAGCGGTTACTTCCAAGTCCACCGTTGTTTCTCAACAACAGGTAGTTTGGCTCTAGTTTTCTGGTGAATTCGTCGTTGTTTCTTAACAACAGGTAGATTCTCCGTTGTATTTTGTTGCCATTTGAATACCAGAGAAAATTCAGTCAAGTTTGAGCGCATTATCATTAATCCGGACCCATAACCGGTTTGATCCTTTATCCGGTAGCCTCCCTTGAGGAGAAAAAGGTCCTTTCCCGGCAACAGCGCCGAGGGAAAACAGTGGCACGCCCAGTGGGACACAAAATGGCATTCGAACAAGCAACTCCAGCGGCAAACACGGCGGCGAGGACTGATTTGCCGCCGATCCAGGAAGAACGTGCTGCAGAAGCCGGAGAATTCCCCCCAGGTTTCCCCGGACCATCGCACTTCCACAGCCAGGAGTTTTCAAACGATGATTTAACCCCGCGGTTCCGAGATCAGGTTCAATTCATGGTGGAGGAGGCGGTTACTAATTCGGTTTGCCAAATTGAAGGAAATATCCTGGCAGCGATGCCAACAATGTTTAGAGCCGAAATAGCGAGGAATATGTACCCGATGGGGATGCAGTAAGCTCCAGTCGCGCAAAATCCACCACCTGCAATGCAAAATCCTCATAACTTTCAGCAGCAGGCCTTTCGGCCGCCAGGAGGGCACGGAGCTCGGCCTTTTGTTCCTCCACAGCAAAGGTACGATCAGCAACAGAATCAACCGCCTCAACCAGCTGTTCAACCGCCTGCTCCAGTGGTCCAACAATACGCACCACAACAGCAGAATCCACCACAACTGATTGACAGGGAGTTAATTGCTGAGATTATTCGTACTTAGTTTGGAAATATCGTCGGCTAGGAGAATAGGCCGATGTATCGGAAACCTTATCCAGATTATATTGAGGAACAGTATCCACTGCCTAGAGGGGTAAAGGTTCCAGATTTTAACACTTTTTCTGGAGAAGTCGGCCGCTCTACAATTGAGCATATTGGCCGATTTACAGCTCAATGCACCAGAATCGCGCAAAATGATTTTCACAAGTTAATATTATTCAGCTTGTCGTTAACTGGCCCAGCATTTGAGTGGTACATTAATTTGCCATCAGGATCCGTCAATACATGGGCTGAGATGGAGCGGTTATTCCATGACCGATTCTATAATACCAGTCCTGAAGTTTCGGTAGTGGATCTGACGTCAACCAAGCAAAAGACGTCTGAATCAGTGACCGAATTTATTGAAAGATTTTATGCAGTAAAGGCTCAGATGAAAACAATGCTGCCTGAGCATGAATATATTCAAATCCTGAAGCAGAATTTGAAGTTTGCCATCAAGGATAGATTGATGGTAACAAGACCAAGGACTGTGGCCGAATTAACGGCCGAAGCCATAAGGATGGAGACTTATTTGGCAGAACAAGCGGCTGCCAAATCAAGCCGAAGTCAAAGTGGAAGGTCACAACCTATCCAGTCAGCTGCCTCATTTGCTGAGTCTCTGGATAGATGTGAAGTCCAGGAAGAGTACAACACGGATAACGTTCCCGCATTAGCCGAAGTTGCAAAGGCAGAATTGATTATAAAGAAACCTATGACTTGTCCAGCACTTCGGCCAGCCAGAGGCAAGGAGAAAGAAGGAGGAGATGAATCTCAAAGGTTTTACTCTTTCGACTTGTCACAAATGGACGAAATATTTGATTATTGCCAGAAGAATGGATTGTTAGAGTTTAAAGGAAACCATCCACAACCCACCAAGGATCAGTTGGAAGCCGGTTGGTGCAGATTCCATGGATCGACTACTCATTCCACGACAGTGTGTGGACATTTTAGGAAGCTGATTCAGAAACATGTCGATGATGGGAAGCTGAAGTTTCCAGATAGGCTTATGGCGATCGATAAGAATCCGTTCCCTGTTGCCAACATGGTGATGGTGCATCCTGATCAGAATAGATCTGTGCATGATCGATTGGGGGAACAAACATCATCAAGCAGGAGTTCTGTGCACGATCGGCTTGGAGATCGGCCATCGGCTCAGAAGTCAGGAGTATGGAAAAGATTAGGATCTCCGAAGGGAAAGGAGAAAGTTACAAATGTTTTCGACCGATTGGGGAATTATGAGGTAAAGGAGTGGATCAAGCAATCGGAGAAACATCAGGAGATCGAGATCGGAGGCAAGAGCGAGAGGCCAACGTTGAAAATCATAACTAACGGATGGGATTCAGAGATGAAGTTAACAGCTGACAAGCAGAATGGAAAAAATGTGATTCAGATCACAGTTCCTGAGGAAGCTGTCAGTCCCGAAATGAAGAAGCTCAGAAGGCCACCAGCAAATACTCAGGTAGGCCGATGGGTCCAAAACTCTCCAGAAAAAAGGCATTTCGGCCAACGCCGATTTGACAATTCAGCTTGGAGGGCAGAGGAGAGAAAAGTCCCGAAAGGAAAAGGATCATATCGTACTTTCAAACGAAGAATGCAACGGCTTAAAGCAGCTGCTGTTTCTGAGCAAGAGGAATACGATATGATGTATATGGAAGAGGACTTCCCAGATGACTGTTCTTTCTCGGAAGGAAGAATACTCAATAGAGTATTTTCGGCTCGTCTGAAGTCTGAAGGAAAAGTAGAGGGGAAGCCGAAAGTAGGACATGATCGGCTCAAAAACAAAACTGAATTTCGGCCGAAAGTAATACAGCCGAAAATTGAAAACGAGCAGTCGGAATCAAAAGAAGAATGGAAGCCTAGGCCAATTCGGACAAGGGAATGGAAGCCAAAAACAAGTATTGTTCCGAATAGTGATATACCTTCAATCGGACAGTTCAAGTTTGGCTTCGGGTCTAGTGCAAACATGGTAGGGATGACCACAACAGCAGAGGAGGAGTACTGGTCTGATTCTGAACCAGCTGTGGTTTTTTGCCAGAAAGAGGGAGAATATTTTGGCGATGAAGAGCCCATTGTGGATTTCTGTTTCGCCAAACTTGAAGCATTTCGGCCTGAGGCCGAAATTGAGAAAGTAGTTGAAGAAGGCTATGAGGCGTTCGTCCCGGAAGCTCAACCAAGCACGATTCTACTGCCGACTGCAAAAATGTCTCAACATGTGAGACCTTTGTATGTGAAGGGTTGGGTCAATGGGAGACCGCTCAGAAGAATGTTTATCGACGGAGGAGCGACCGTCAATATCATGCCGTTAACCACATTGACAAAGATAGGCCGGTCAAAGGAAGATTTACTCCCTACACGAATGAAAGTATTAAGTTTTGTGGGAGCCCAAACTGCGGCCGAAGGGTGTATTTTGGTGGATGTGACGGTCGGAACGATATCAATTCCGACCATGTTCTTTGTTGTAGACGCCGAAGTTCCGTATGCGGCCCTTTTAGGCCGATGCTGGATACATACATCTCGTTGTTTGCCGTCAACGCTGCACCAGAAAGTATGGTTCTGGAAAAAGGATGGCACAGTCGAAGAAGTGGAAGGAGATCAACCTCCGTTCCCAGTCAGCTCAGCCGGCCGAATTGATGCGGTGCTATATGAAGAACCCATACAACCATTTATAGCGGTCGTAGGGGATCGGTACCCGCAGGTGGTAGAGTGTGATTGGACAGATTTGGGGTTTGAGGTCAGATATCAGGCCGATGAACGGCCAGTCGAAAAAGAAAGTAAATGATGAATGCACAACCGAATCAAGCGATCGAGTTCGAATCGGCCGAACTCGGAGTTTCAGATGACAAAGCAGGATGGAGTGACCTAATGGATGCAATTCCAAAACGAACACCAGATTTCAAAGCTCAAGACCCCTTGAAAATAGTCAATGTTGGTACAGACGAGCGCCCGAGGGAGATCCCAGTGAGTGCAAATTTAGATCAGCAAATGACAAGCCGATTCAAGGAGGTCCTAATCGAGTTCAAGGATTGTTTCGCATGGGACTATACAGAGATGCCAGGATTGGGGCGATCGATTGTGGAGCACAGATTGCCAATCAAAGAAGGGTTCAGGCCGCATAAACAGCCGGCCAGGAGGGCAGCGCCCGAAATAGTTCCTAGAATAAAAGAGGAAATAGAAAAATTGTTAGCGGCCGGGTTTGTGAGGCCAGCTAAATATGCAGAGTGGTTGTCGAATATTTTTCCTTAATATAGCCACTCCTAAAGATGAGTATATGATGCCTATTGTTGATTTATTGATTGATTCGGCCGCAAAACAGGGAATGTTGTCATTCATGGATGGATATTCAGGATACAACCAAATTTTTATGGCCGAAGAAGACGTTCATAAAACTGCATTTCGATGCCCAGGAGCCATAGGAATATACGAATGGGTAGTAATGCCATTTGGTTTGAAGAATGCATGAGCTACTTATCAAAGGGCCATGAATTACGTGTTTCATGATCTAATAGGCGAATGCGTTGAAGTCAATATCGATGATGTCATGGTCAGATCTAGAGATATGGAAAGCCACTTGGACGATTTGCGGAGGGTGTTCGCAAGAATGAGATTACATGGAGTAAAGATGAATCCAGCTAAGTGTGCTTTTGGAGTGCAAGCAGGAAATTTTCTTGGGTTCTTGGTACACAATAAGGGAATAGAAGTCGATGCGAATAAGACCAGAGCAATCCAAGATGCCAGGCCTCCACACGATAAGAAGAGTCTGTAGAAATTCCTTGGAAAGATCGGTTTCTTGAGGCGATTTCTGGCAAATGCGGACGGAAAGTCGAAACCATTAACCGATTTATTAAGGTTAAAGAAAGAGGAGGAATTCTTATGGAGAGACGATCAACAGAGGACATTTGAGCAATTGAAGCAAGCCCTGGTGAATCCACCAGTGTTGGTCCCTCCAGGTTTGGGTCGACCGCTCAAATTGTACATAGCAGCAGCCGAAGAGTCTATTGGAGCGTTGTTGGCTCAAGAGGATGATGAAGGAAGAGATCGGGCGATTTATTATCTAAGTCGAATCCTCAGGGATGCCGAATTAAGGTACTCGCCGATTCATAAATTGTGTTTAAGTCTTTATCACGCATGTCAGAAGTTGGAATATTATTCAACCACGGCAAGTGATAGTGGTAGCTTCGGTTGATATAGTAAAAATTATGATGAACGATCCCATCAGTAGCCGAAGAATGGCCAAGTGGGCCATGAAGTTAAATGCATACGACCTGAAATATCAGCCACTCAGGGCTATGAAAGGACAAATCATAGCCGATTTTTTGGCCGATCATGTAATGCTCCCGGTATCTGAGGACATCGGGGATCAAGTTAGGCCGAAAGAGATAAATGAACAGGGAATTGTATATCTGCAACCATGGATAATGATGTTCGATGGTTCAAAAGCCGCTTCAGGGGTTGGAGCAGGGTTTACTCTACATAGACCGGAGGGCAAGGTATACAAGTATTTCGTACAATTACCGAAGTCTTATACGAATAACCAGGCTGAATATAAGGCGTTAATTTCGGGATTACGACAACTTATAGAAGAAGGAATAAGGGCTATCGTAATCAGAGGAGATTCACAAGTGGTTATTCAGCAGTTGTTAGGAGATTTTTCGGTCAAAAGTTCCCAATTAATTGGATTGTACGAAGAAGCAATCGGTTTGTTAGAAGAATTCGATGAGGTATACATCGAATATATTCCAAGGGAGAAAAATGAATTAGCTAACGAACTGGCTCAGCATGCAGCTAGGTATCGGCTGATGCCGATAGCGGGAAATTTGGAAATATATTTGGCCGACACTGAAAAGGCCGAATGGATAAAAAAGATAGCGCAGACGTTGGAGGATCCATCCGAAGCTAGTCCAGCCGAGAAGCAGAAAGTGATGGATTATATAGTGATAGGAGGGTTACTCTTTAAGCGAGCCATTGATGGAGTATTACTCAGATGTGTCGGAGAAGAAGATGCTAGAAGAGTAATGGGAGAAGTCCATGAAGGAATATGCGGCGCGCATCGTGCTGGAAAATCGATGAAATGGAGTATTATTCGGCTGGGATATTATTGGCCGAATATGGGTATTGATTGTGAGAAATATGCCAAAGGTTGCCGCGAATGTCAAAAACATGGGCCGATTCAGAAGTTACCGGCCGAAGAGATGCACATAATGATTAAGCCATGGCCATTTCGGGGATGGGCTATGGATATAATTGGAAAGATTCATCATTCTTCATCAAAAAGGCATGAGTTTGTGCTAGTGGCAACGGACTATTTTACAAAATGGGCCGAAGCTCAGGCTTATGTCAGCATTTCGCAAGAGGAAGTGATCGAATTCATTAAAAGACAGTTGATATATAGATTTGGAATTCCACAAACGATTCTAACAGATAGAGGAACTGTATTTGTGGGAGAAAAAGTCAAGGCCTTTGCGAAAGAATACAGGATAAAAATTGTGCATTCGTCGCCTTATTATCCGCAAGGGAATGGGCAGGCAGAGGCCACAAATAAGCAGTTGATAGGAATTATAAAGAAAATGATAGAAGATCAACCAAGAAAGTGGCATGAGAAGTTATCGGAAGCGCTATGGGCTTATCGAAATGCCAAGACTTCAGCCACCGGATTTACGCCATTTCGGCTGACTTATGGAATGGATGCAGTACTTCCAGCCGAAATAACAGTGCCGACCTTAAGAACAAGCCAAGCAGATTTAATGACGACCGAACAATATGATTGTGCGATGAAGAATGAATTATTAGAAGTTAATTCGGATCGGGTGCAAGCCTTTGAGAATTTGAAGAAAAATAAAGATATTGTGGCCGATTGGTATAATAAGCGAATTCACGTGAAACGATTTGAAGTCGGCGATTTAGTTTGGAAAGTTATATGGCCACCTAAACAGAAGGATGGCCGATTAGGTAAGTGGAGCCCCAATTGGGAGGGACCGTTTATTGTTCAGACGAAATTACCGAATGGAGCATACATGTTGGTGGATGAAAATGGCGAACAGATGTCAAATCCAGTAAATGCAAGATATATGAAGAAATATTATCCGTCAGCATGGGATTAAACAGTAAGAGGCGAAAAAAGTAAAGATTTTATTGCGAAAACGAGCATTACAGAAACGGCACTACTTCGGCCGAAGACGGCGTTGATAGTCCGAAATTACAATATACAAGGGAAACGTCCTATACTAAGCAGGCATATACAAGGGAAAGGTCCTTGAAAGACACTCAGCCTTGTAGAAATGCCGCTAAAACTATCGGCAAGACAGAAACAGGGCACAATTGCTTGCCCCAGAACAGTATTGCGGATTTAGGTCCTACCACCGAACTTCTACTCTTGGATACGCTAGAACGGAGGGTACAACATCCCAGAGGTAGAAGTCAAACTCGGGTACAACATCCGCACGACCTCAGACAGAAGAAGGAGGAGTGCAGCGAGGCAGTCACCCAAAAACGGTGGAAGGGGGAAGGGATGGAGGAATAACTAGGGGTAGTTATTCCCCCTATTAGAAGGTCCGACCGATGCAACCGCAAAGTCGGAAAGAGGGACACACCAGCATAGCCGTCGAGACCTGCATTTGGAATAATAAATAAAGATCCTCGCCCATACTAGCATGATGAAAGAAGCGTTAGCTGAACTCGTGCCACATGGACGGAAAGTTTTCGTATCACGTCTGGAAATCCTTGAAGATATAAAGTTCAGAAACCATGGGGGCACTGGAGATAAGAGAGTGAATAGAGGGAAAAGGGAAGCCATATTGAGTTGAAGAGATGATGGATAAACACAGATAAAAGCCAAGTATTTATAGAAGAAGGATAAATACTTGGCAGGGGAAACGGTCAATATTAAATGTTATTTATGGGAAAACGTTACAGCTGATTCCCGGAAAAAGCTGCTAACATCCAGGAATCAGTAGTGAAGAAGACCGAAAAAAATCGCAGAATGAATCAGATCCGGATCGTATTGTAGAAATAAAAAGATACGAATCCTAGTATGTCCCATCGGCCAAATGCAATCTATAAAAAAGAGGGCCGAAAAACAGTTGGTAGAAACAGCCGAAACCCATATTTAAAAGCAAAATAGGGCGAATTTTCGGCCCATACACATAGTCAAAGTAACATAAAGGAAACTAATGGTCAGTGCTGTCGTCAAAAAGGATATCGTCGTCCAATCCTTGGAGAGCGTCGATAGAAGGGTTAAGGGTAGACATCATCAAATCTGAACCCGCAGTCGAAGAAGGGCCAGGAATGCCGCTCAGAGAAGGACGATCGGTGGCCAAATTAGCGCCAACATCAGACTTCCCTGAGACAAGTAGAAGAAAAGGGATGATGAAGAAAGAAGACATAAAGAATAAGCAGATGACAAAAGGGGAAGAGACAGAATACCTGCAATTGAAGATGAAGGAACATCACCCGACGGGGTAGATTCCCTCCCCGACGGGTCCAAAGGGAACGAAGCTGGAGGAGAAAGGACGTGAGCCATACTCTTCCTACCAAAGCTTTGGATGGCCGTATCAAGGTGGCCAACCAAAGATTGAGTATCGGCCCATTTCTCATGAAAGGTACCAATTATGTAGTCATTGAAATTTGACCGCAAGGACAAATAAGAAGCATTTCGGTGAGAGTCCAAAATCTTCACTTTGGGAGCTTCGGCCGATTGACGGAGAGATTTTATTGATCGTCTCAAACCGGCCGATTTCTGTCTAGTTTGATCTAGAACTAATTGCAGCTCATGTTCCTTTTGTTGAAGTTTGGCTATCTCTGAGCGAATCGAAGAAAGATCCTCAGAGTACTTATGCTCCCGGGACTCTGTTTCAGAAATGATATCCATTTGAGCACGATATTCCACTGAATAGTTGTTGAAAATAACTTGAGAAGTCGCTACGGCTTCATGTTCGGCGGCAAGTTTGCTTCGCATCTCTAAGTGCGCTCTTAGCTCTTGGTCCAAAGAAAGGACAGACTTCATAATCGTCTGAAGAAGGCCATTCAGGTTCAATGAAACCATCTCCTCATGGAAGTGCTGTTCAAGATGAGACAAAAGGAGAAGGATTGGTTTCGGATTGACAAGTTCCACATCGGATTGCTTAGCGATCAGGTTATACAGCTTCCCTAAACAATCCCCGAGATGTGCTGAAGGGTCTGGAGGGAGAGGAGTCGAAGGCACAGGAGAGAAGAAGTCATCCAAGACATGCCGGTCAGGGAATGGAGATAAAGGGACCGGGTCGGTAGAGGTGATATCGGCAATCGTGCCACCAGCTATAGGATCAAGAGATGCCAAAACCGCCGAAGATGGAGGTACGGTAAAATCCCCGACCGGCTGGGGGAGGTCAACCGAAGGAAAGATAAACTGATCAATCGAAACATGATCCTCAATCGATTGCCGGGGTTTGGCCAAAGAAGAATCAATGGAAACAGCCGAATCGGTAACACCAGTCGAAACACGAGGATCAGCGATAAGGAGATCCGAAGCCGCGGTCGAGACAAGAGAAATGGTGGACAATGGTAAAGCAGAAGAAGTCTAAAAAAAGAAGAGAGAAAGAAATGATGAACGAATGATGATTAGATAAAAAAAAAAAAGAGAAATGGGAAAACAACAAACCATAAGGCCAGCAGAGGAAATTCTGCCAAGGGGAGAATGAGAAGAATGCTTCCGAGTTTGTATATGAGGAAGAGAGCTGGCAAAAGGGGCCGAAGACGAAGCAGGTCTTTTTCGGCCAGGATCCGAAGTAGAAGAACGGAGGATACCTAAGTCCAAAACAGGCAACCGAATGAGTAACACAAGATGAAAAGAAGATGATAATTAAGAGAAAAGCATACCTGGGCGAGAAGAAGAAGGCGAATCAACACGACGATGGAGAGCGGAATCCGGTGATGACAGAGGATAAGAAGAGAAAGGCAAAATGGGTGAAAAACCACTCCGACGCAGTAGCGGGTTGAGATCGGCACTAAAGAAAGTACGGGCAACACCGTCCCACCAAAGTCTAAAACGAGACGTGGAAAGCCCAGGGCGAACAAGAAATTTCGGAACATCAAAACTGAGTAAGCGCCGATGATAAGCAGAACATAGCCGACGGCTGGAAGAAGGAGTAAGTCGTTTGTCAACTCGACAAGCCTCTACCAAATTTTGGCCGAAACCAAATTGGCGTCTAACCAAATGAGGATTATAAACTTCAGAAGGAATGATAGCATTTGGAAGAGCCATAGAACCATTGAAAATATGACGAGGAAGAATGCAACGATTCCAAACTTGAGCGTGAGGTAAGGGAAGGAGGTCGCCAAAAGGAGCAGTGGCAATTTCTTTTACCCAAGTAAACTCGGTTCCCCGATAGTGATACTGAGAAAAGGATTGATCAGCAGTTCGGCCTAGGAAATAACTGATCCAGTGAGGAACCGACATATCGGGAAATGATGTCCCTAGAAGATCGGGACAAATAAAATAATCGAGCCGAATGTCATGAGGAGGGAAACCAGAAATATCACGAAAATGCCAAACCAACCATAGGTGAAGAAACCATAAAGGACCTCGAGCCTTATCCGAGGATCCTTTCTCCCAACCCGAAACAGTAGCCGATATGCCTGCATATAGATGAGCCAGGAAGAAATCGGCCAGTGTTAAGGTGTCATTGGCAATAATCGCAGAGGCCAGAGGAAATGTTTCAAGAAGAACTCCTTTAGAAGAAGCACACCAAAAGAACCGCGTCAGAAAGTACATCAAGAAAGCCAATGGCTCTTGAGAGTGAGGAACGGGAGAGGAAGCATCACTCTGATGATTAACTATCCAGTTACTAAATGAGTTGGAAGACGAGAAACCAGTGGACTTTTCTGTAGGGCGAGATTCGGAAGAAACACCGAGATTATCCCCACGAACGTAAAGACTCAAGAGGAGTTTCACATCCTGAATAGTGGGGGTCATAAGCCCCCAGGGAAAACAAAAGCAGTTCACAGAGGGATTCCAAAAACTCAGAAGTGCCTGAATGGGGCGAAGGTCAGTTGGAAAAGGTAAAGTACTGAGAACAATCAATCGACGGATAGAAGAGTTGGACCAGGAACCACGACAGTAAGGCTCAAGATGGCGATACCATGCCACATAATCGGCAGGGGGTGAAGGCCAGTTAGTAAAGGGTGAAGCAAAGAGCCGAGAGGAGAAATAAGAGGAATACAGGGGTATAGAACGGTTTTCAGAGAAGATACGAGCGGTACATTCATCAATTTCTTCAGGGATACCCAATGGGCCTAAGGAATAGAAGTTTTCAGGAAGATAACGAACTGCAGAATGGAAAGCGAAGGAGCTCTCAATCTTGAGGAGTTCTGATGAAGGAATGGGAATAGATTGGGGATCCATTGACGAAGACGAGTAGAGAGAAATAAGGGAAATGAAGTTGAAAGGACGGTTTTATGCTGAGGGCAGAGGTTAAAGGATTCCTCGAAAAGAAGAAGTAACCGCCAAGAAGAACGAGAGAAGGAATTACTTGAGCTCTTTTCCAGACGAAAAATCGCCCAAGTAAGGAGGGCATCTGTTGGGACCACAAAGGATAGTGGGCCACGGGGAGAAGAATTGGGCCATAAAAGATGGGCCGAAGAGAGACTTTCGAAGAAAATCGAGTTGGAGATCCATTGGGCCGAAGAATCAAAAGGGAGTGATCCAGAGCAGCAGAAGGATCCCGAAAGGAAGAAAGCTCCGAAGGGAAGGATGTCGGCCGAAATGACATCAATTCAGCCGATTGAAGTGAACAGTGGAATCGGCTTAAGGGAATCGACCGGAGAGCGGTTATTTCAGCTCCGGCTATAAATAGGGGATGCCATGCACAGAATCAGAGAGATCAATCCAACCCCCAAAATCCCTTTATCAAATTTAATTCTTTGTATCTTTACTGCTTTCCTTTACAATTTTTCCTAGACTCTAGTTTAGCTCATAGCGGTTACTTCCAAGTCCACCGTTGTTTCTCAACAACAGGTAGTTTGGTTCTAGTTTTCCGGTGAATTCGCCGTTGTTTCTTAACAACAGGTAGATTCTCCGTTGTATTTTGTTGCCATTTGAATACCAGAGAAAATTCAGTCAAGTTTGGGCGTAATTAGTCAAGTTTGGGCGCATTATCATTAATCCAGACCCGTAACCGGTTTGATCCTTTATCCGGTAGCCTCCCTTGAGAAGAAAAAGGTCCTTTCCCGGCAACAGCGCCGAGGGAAAACAGATGTAAGAATATGTGATGTGAGAACTATTTATTTTGTGATGGTGGGGATATTTTATGTAATGAGAAAGATATCTGCGCATACAAGCATACTATTTAAGAGATTACACCATAATGGATTATATATGCCAATATAATTTTATTACCTGAACATCAAAGACTTGCCTCTGTTAAGACAACTCTTGAACCATTCTAACTAGCTTGATAGCATTCTTCCTGAACACAGAGCAGCTGAAGTCCCTCAAAACCCTAGTCGAAAACTCGTGGCACGCCAGTTTCCTCTAGTGCTTCCACTTGTCACCATCAACATTAAAAATCCCCTGTCCAAACAAGTCCCCCCATATCGCGTTATTAAACTCCCCCTTGGAATAGTTACTGAACTTGGTCTTCAAAAAATGTTCGATGTTTTGTGGATCCGTGGTGTATACTTGACTGTGGCCCGGTGCAAGAAGCCTTACGGTTTTGTATTTTTTGGCCTTGGCTGTTTGTTGATCAAAGTGTATTGTAGGAGAAGAGTTGTCCGATCCGAACACAGTCCCTATCACAGGCGCGTAGCTCGAGGCTCCGATGGATTTTCCGATGAAGGTTTGTAAGATTATAACTAGAAAGGCTGCTAGGAAGGGACTGTAAATTGTCACCAAGAAAAGAAAGGAATAAAAAAGGAAACCCATTTGAGGGGACCGGTGCAGAAGTATGCACCATGATGCACAACACCAAAAATCCCACCCTCTAAGCACAAACCCTTCCCTCATCTGTTTTGAGAATCCCATCCTTCACGTCATTTTTGTTTTCAAATTAGATTGAGAAGCCTTTGAATCAGATTTAATTTTTGAACCAGATTTGATCTTGTGTAAAATATTTATTTCCTACCATGAATCAATTGGGGTTTCTAATCGCTTTCCGAAAAATATTGGGGTTTCTAATCTGCGTTTTTTTTCTTCCAACAACGGAACCGAATCATTTCGTGGAATTCTACCACCGCCACAATGCCGTCGTTCGCCGGGGGCCCGTCCATCAGGCCGCCACCGCTGCGCCAGTGTCGCCGCCACCTCTATTGCACAGAGGCACCGCTCGTTTCTCTCTCGCACTCCGATCCATTCACCCGCTCCATCCCGTCGCCCCTCCTTCAACCGGCACCCCTCCTTCGCTCTCTTGTTCGTAGGTCCGCCGGTGCCGCCCATCATCCTTCATTGCGCCTCCAGCACCGCCGTCACTGCTATCGCCGGTCGTCTTCCTTCCCCTTTTCACCGCTGCTGCACGCTGGGTTTGGTAAGTGACAGCCTTTTCCCTTTCTCTGTTCTGTAAATACTTGGTGATATTGCAAAATTGAATTGGATTGTTGATGTTGAATTGGATTTGAACATGTTCAGAGGATTGGAGTTGATCGAAGGGTTTAGGGATTTTTTTTTTTAATTTATGAGGAATCACCATACATAATTATTTTATGAAGCAAAAAACAGGTCTTCTTATTTACCAGTTAAATGGAGCTTTAAATTTACTGAAACTTACTCATGAATTAAGCTTTTTTAAAATTAAATATATATAAAAGAAAGAAAAAGAAAAGGAAGAAGGAGGAGGGGAGTAAATTTCAGTAAATTTACTCATGAAGGACGGAAGAAGGACGAGGTCAGTGGCTTGCAATTTCTTAACCCTACGAGGAGTATTAAAAATTGTTTAGTACTATTTGTTAAAAGTGGTTACATTTTTCCATTTGTGATAAGTATTATTTGTTATTTAATTAATTAAATCTATCTATATAATAAATCCTGAATATTTTTTCGCCTGTGCAGACTCTTTTGTCCTTATTAAATTTAATTCATCATTCTTAATTTTAAAAGAGTTAATCAGTCATTATATATTCATTTATAGATCAATGGTTTTTAAGTTTACATGTAATCTGCTCACTAATTCTACGTCATCGGACGCATCATCAAAACCTATATTTAGAAAATAAATCTATCGATTAATAATATATAAACAAAATCTTGAGAAAATCTTCCTATATATTTTAAAAAGATATAATTGATTACAAATATATATATATATATATATATAAATTATTTGATTATATACATAATATTTTAAAAATATTAATACTTTAATATTATTAAATAAATTTAATTAGGTTACAAATTTATGTCTAAAAAATATATAATCATATATCAATATAAGGAATATAATAACTATATTTTAAATAAAAATAGGGTAATTATTTATTTTTATACCTCAACTATTTCAAAGTGTCCATTTATATATATGAACTATTTTTCTGGAAAAAAAATACACTCCAACTATTAAAACCTAGAAAAATTTACATTTTTCCGTTAAGTTGCCGTTAAATTTAACTATTCTGTTAAGTATGTATGGGCAAGTTGGTCATTCCATATTTTTATAAATTTTCTATATCAATTATCCGAAACCAATATTTGATTCTGCCCTTCCTCTCCTTTATACAGATATGAATGGTTCGCGAGACTCTTACATACTTCTATCCAAAAATAACGGCAGACTTCACTGTAGAAACCTTCTCTTCATGCCTCATCCCAATGGCCACCGATTCTTGTTCCATTTCAAGATTGGACCTCACTCACTCCATGGGACTCGCTAATGATTCAATTTGTCCCTATCCAAAGAGGGCTCTTCTTCACAAACCCAGATCCAATCCTACAATCCCCAATCACCTCAAGAACTCACTGTCCCACACTTTGGACTACTTCCCACCGCTCGCCGGCCGCCTTGGTTCTACTGTACACCCCGATAACAATACATCCTTCTACGTTGACTACAACAATGCCGGAGCTGAGTTCATCCACGCCGTGGCAAACACAGTGTCTATTCCCGACCTCGTGGAGCCCAAATACACACCTGAAATACTCTCTTCTCTTTTCCCACTGAACGGAGTCATTAATTACCAAGGTGTTTTGAAGCCGTTGCTCGGGGTGCAGGTCACTCAGCTTGCCGATGGTTTCTTTGTAGCCATCACTGCGAATCATGTGGTTGTCGATGGGACTTCCTTTACGCATTTCATCAATTCTTGGGCTGAATTATCCCGTGGTTTGGGCATGATTTCGAAGCTCCCAGTGTTCTAACGTTCTTTCCCTGGAACATGTTTACACAGTGAAAAACCGATCTCTCTTCCTCTCTAAAAGCAATACGGACCAGATTACATCGCTCTTCCTCCATTGGTCCAAAGGTTTTTCCATTTTAGCAGTGGATCCGTGGCGAAGCTCAAAGCCAGGACCAATTCGGAAGCTGGCACGGACAATATCTCGTCTTTGCAAGCAATTACAACTCATTTATGGCGGAGTATTGTTAAAAGGTTAATTGATATAAAAAATATTGGTTCGGATGATTGATATAGACTTGGATAACGGGTTAAATTGTTAAAAATTTGATAAAAATATGGAAGGACCAACTTGCCCATACATTCTTAATGGAATAATCAAACTTAACGGCAACTTAACGGAAAATGTAGATTTTTCAAGGTTTTAATAGTTGGGGTGTATTTTTTTCCAAAAAAATAGTTCAAGTATATAAATGGACACATTGAAATAGTTGAGGTATATAAATAAATAATTACCCTTAAAAATATGATGTAAACATTAAATTGACCGTAAAAATATTGATTAAGTAAAATGACTAATAACCTACAAAATTTTATACCATTCTAAACTAATTCTACATATATCTTTTTCTTTTTAAAGAAGAAAAGAAAGAAAAGGAAAAAAAGACTAAAACACATTATAGTTTAATTATTAAACATAATATCCTTAATCCAGTAATCTTCATCTATTTCAGTATAAAATAAAAATGTATATGAAATTTGGAGTAAATTTTTATACAATTTTTTAAAAATAATTTGTACCGTAAAAGAATATAAGGAGTATACCCCTAAGGCCGGGTGTATTATGCCTCACAGTACTATTTTTTTGCAAAAGAATAATACAAACCCATGTTTGATGCATTTGAAAGTTTGTATAGGTATAATTTTAATGCGGATTTCAATGTATTATTTAATCCCGAAGGAAAGACGGATTTAGGCTGTACATCACTATTTTTCTTTTTCTCCCTCTTTAATCCCGGCCTATCCCCTTCCCCAGACTTCACTGCTCCTACGAATTCCTTAGACACAGCTACTCCCCATCCCATTTATTTTATATTTTATTGCTGTATTTATTATTTATTTATAGATTTTGAGTTTTTACACCATATGATTATTATGACATGAATAAGCATTTTCAATTTTTGCACCATAGTATTATTAGTTATTAGGACGAGGTTCGGCACTGGCAACTAAGAATTATGTTGGGTTTTATTTCAATATGGTGATCATATTGTAATATTGGTAATTTTGTGTAGGTTTAGTCTCAATTTTGGTTATATTTGTTTGGTGTGATAAATGATGTAATCAAAATGTACATTGCACATTCATATTAAATGCAATTTTTAGTTTTTAAAAGATATTTAATTTCCAATTTATATGGATTTCCTACAATTTTCAGTTTTTTAAAATTTAAAATTTTAAATTTATATGGAATTCGCAGTGTATATATGGAATTTATGTTATTAAAAGATACATTAATGAATATATGGAAAAGATTTGTATATATGAATTAATGTATATATATAGGCCATGTTTTCACAAAAATATATAATTATATATTTAATAAAAGAATTATACAATTATATAGTTGCTAATCGTTAAAAAATATTTTTTATAATTATATCATTCTAATTGTATATAAAAATATATACTAAATAGAATAGATCTTATTTATGTTTTATTCTACTTGAAATAATAAAAAAGAATTATAATTATTAAGAGAAGTGTGAAAAATCATATTCTATGGATAATTGATTTAGAGTAAATTAGTTATTTTCGTAAAGCATAATATAAATAAAAGAATCGGGTGTATAAAGAGTTATTGGGGTGCGAATAGTCCATCAGTAACTAAAGAATGAAAATTTATTTTTTATCTATTTTTTAAGGAATACTTCATTAATATATATTTTAACATATATGCAATTGACGGAAGAACAAATATAATTCTAGCTTTATTAGAAATTGAAAGGCTAATTGCTGCAAATTCTATAAATTGAAAAATCTAGCTTGGGTAACCCATCACGGATACACCCAAGAGTATAGACTCATACATGCAACAACGCCGTTTTGGCACAATTTATCAACAATGCCGTCTTGGCATATTTAGAGGGGGAGGCCCCGCAAGACACATCCCTAGTGCATTAGCCCTCTATCAAGTATGGCATCTTACTCAAGTTAATAGTGCACAATGGATTTAAAAGAGTTTTTCACAATTTTTCCACATAATATCCTCTTTAAAAGAGTTTTCAACAATTTCACGGGAGTAACCTCATAACAAGGGCATTCAATAATGCCAAATATCATTTCAACATTTAACTCCCATATCAATATCTCATAGATATGAAATATCATTTCATGGATCTCAAAATCCAACAATTTCTCATTTGGACCAAATATCAAGTCCATTGTCGCAGTTTACGCCAAGTCAGTTTAAAAATTCATATGAAAGGCGATTGCTTTGAAATTTAAACTGTAGATACTCAACACATAGTTGAACAAGTTTCATGTTTTACACTTTTCAAAATAAGGTATGGAAATAGTTCAAAAATTGAGTTCTTTTCAGAACATGTATTCTGTTAGAAATTCAATGGTGACTCTATAATTTTCAACAGGTTTTAAAAATAGTAATTTGCGACCAAAAATTCTAAAATTTTACTACAAGGTAGATAACATATAGATAAATATTTTTCATGAATAAACCATTTAGGTTTGAAACACTTAAGACCTTCAAAAATGAGGATTTCAGAAACACTATCATTTCTTAGATTTCAACAAAAAGAGATTTCGACCTTTCGATAAAGCGGATCCCATAACTTTTTCATATGAGTTCTAAAAATTATAAAAGTTTCCAGAAATATACTCAACTCAATAAGGAACAAGTTTTATGAAGGAACCTTTGAGGTATAATGAACCAAAATATTTTAAAAAGATGGATCATTACGTAAACGAAAAACGGACAGATTTTGGTATAATGAGGGAATTCTAATTTTGTACTCTTAAAACATGGATGAGGATCTCCAAACTTAAAGAGAGAGTGTTAACTTACTGAATAGATGTATAAGAGCAAGGAGATTCAAAGATAATGGCCGTTATAACACAAGATTCGCACCACAAATTACGGGTTTCGCTGAAATTTGACAAATAGAGGAAAATCAATATATAGTGTAAAAATAAAAGATTTAGATCTCTAAGATACAAGTTTACAAGGAGGATATCTTACTAACCAAGTGTTGAGAAGAGTTAAAACTCTTAGAATGATGAAGGTTGCCAAGCCTACAAGACTCCACAATCCTTAAGATATGCTCACTATGTGGGAGAACTTTGAAGAATAAAATGGGTAGTGAATTTGGCTAACGAGATGGATGAGATTGGTGTGTTTGAAGGCTAGAAACTCCCTCTATTTATAGGCTAAGATTTGAACAATTGAACATGACACATTGTGAGAGTGATTACAACCTCACCAATCATCCAATTAAGTGTGTCTTGAGCAATAATGGTTTGAGTATTTGTATCCACTCATTTGGTCCTTATAGCTTAACAAAGAGGCTATTAATTTGGAAGGCTATTAATTTTGTCCATCATGTTGTCTATTAACATAATGGTTTGCCTATTATGGAGGCTATTAATCTTGGTGGGTTCAAGAGATAATTGATCACCTTTCTTTGCTAGCCATTCATCCAAGACACTTGTTAATCATGTGGATTTCTCATCTATTTGTTTAGGAAGAAAAATTTCTTGCAATTGCTTTTAACCTTATATTTGTGTAAGTAGTGTATCATGAAAATGATTGAAGTATTAGCTTGTCTACAAAAATCATTATTCTTGCCATTATTTAGTGGCATGCATTTATACTCAATGAGTTAGATATGATAATATAATATTTATTTATTTATTTCAAGTATTGTATTTATATTAATGTGCTTTCAAAAAGATAATAATAATATACTTGCATGGTTTTATTTTATTCATAACAATACTCAAACCACAAAGTCTTCATGTCATCATCAAATAAAAATTATAATCTATGAATATATTTTCTTATATATAAAAGTTAATTCTCATAGATTCACATAAAAACTCATACTTTTATTTTTATAAAAATTTATTCCATAATGAATACCAAAGTACTTAAAATATTCACATACTATCCTCGTAAAAATTTTCAAGACCAATGTGTATATATATAAAAACTTATATATATAATTTAAACAATAGATTTAAAAACTATATAATTCTATTACCCTTGATATTGAAATTCATATTTCTTTTGGAAAAGACAAATTTACATATATAGTTTTTCAAGTGTTGTTTTGTAGAAAAAAAACAATATACTAATTCTTTAAGCAAGTGATTAAATATTTAATAAAAGTCTCTTTAGTGAATTACAATTATTTCGGGTAATTTCTATGGTATTACAATCCACCCTCCTTAAGAATCAACTTCGTCCTCGAAGTTTTAATGAAAAATACTATGGCAATCTAATATGCGGAATATAAGATAAAAGTTAATGGAAAAGAAAAAAATAGGAGATTTTGAACATACCCTATCAAGATTGTGTCGCCTCCATAATAGGCAAACCATTATGTTAATAGACAACATGATGGACAAAATTAATAGCCTTCCAAATTAATAGCCTCTTTGTTAAGCTATAAGGACCAAATGAGTGGATACAAATTGTAATACCCGAGAAATCAACATCAAGTATTAAATCCGAAAAATTGATTAATTAAATCAATTAATTGGATTTAACTATCGCAACCGAAATAATTCCGGGAGAGCGGAATTAAATATTTTCGCACGATAGCAACTCGAAGAGAGTTATCGGAGTATCCAACAATCGGATAATCCAATATGATTTTTAAAAGATCAAAAAATCATATTATATATATAAAAAAAAAAAAAAGAAGAGAAATTCGCTACCTGGGGTGGCGCGGTGGCCGCGCGGTGGCGCGCCACCAGCGCGCCGCCACCCCAGAAGCAGCGTTTCGAACGCTGCATGCGTTTATTGCTACAATTTTCGAGATAAATCATTCCAATCCATTCAAGCTCGGTTACCAGACCCTTAGGAGTGTTTGGGGACTCTATTGGATGAATTTGGAAGTCTCTAGAATGCTTACAAGTTGGGATAAGGTTGGATGCATGTTCTAGATACATTCATTGAACACCTTGGGAATTTGGTGGGATGAATGTGGGTTAATGGGGTGAATTTTCGAGAATGACTGCATTGAGTCATGTCTAACCTTCCCTAGGGGCTTAATGTCAGTCATTAGGAGCATTAAGCACTCTAGATATCAACTAAACCAACCCCAAAATCACCCTCCACTCCCTTAATCCGAAAATCAGTTTTCTCTTGGAGAGTTGAGAGTTCTTTGAGTGTATTCTTCTTGTTCCTGAGCTTTGGTCGAGTTGAAGCATTCCAATCCCTTCTCCTACGTCTAGGTAAGGTCTCTTATCCAATTCCTTGCTCTTTACTTCGAATTCTAGGCCCTAACATCAAGTTTCTATCCAAACACCTCAAAATAGGATTCGTTCGGTAGATCTCGGAGGTTTGAGGCTGTTCCGGTCGAGTTTGAGGATTCAACCATAGAGAATTTCGACACTACACTCTTGAGAAGTAAGTTAATGATGTGCATGTCAATTTTTAGAGTGTTTGGTTGAGTATTCTTTGAGATATGGTTCGAATTCCATCTTGTGCCAAATCTGTCTTTTAGGGTTTCTTCCGAGTAGGTTTTCTTGTTGTGCTTTTCTCGCCTAGATCCGTTCATTTTTGGAAGAACTTGTCTAAATGAAAAATGTTCCTAACACTTTAAAGATGATGTCTGTAAATTTTCATAATTTTTGGAATTGATTTGGTCGACGAAATCGGATCTGGTATTTTCTGCTACATTTGATGACAGATTCAAATTCCTAGCATGTTCAGTTTTGTAGTTCATACTTCTCCTAGCTATGGTCGTTTTTGATGGTCGACTTCTTCATTAAAATTGTTCATCTATGTGTCTAGTTTACTCCTGTTAAATTTCAGAATTTTTGGATCAATATTCGAATTGTTATGGATTTTTAAGTAAGCTGTGGTCGGATGAACAGTGGTTTTTGTACCCTTTTGAAAACAAGTTTCTGAAATGAATTTTTTTTGAGTGACTTAGAGTCCGAATTTGCTAAGGCCTATTTCTGAGAAAAATGTTTATTTTGATGTCGCCTAGCACCTGTAAAATTTTCAGAATTTTTCACAAAGTTTTACTACATTTCCTAATTCGATTTTGAAAACTGCCACAGTGTAGTCTTACCGGTGAAATTTGGTTTCGTACGTTTCGGTAGTTTTTGAGTCAATTGCTACTCTTTGATGAATCCTATGAATTCTGGAAATGTAGACATATGTTGTAATGATTAAAATGTGATTTTTGAAACTTTGTGAGTTTTGATCGAGTTAGATGTTCAATTTGGAGGGTAAGTGCACTTGGCGTGGGCTCGTTGGGCCGCCCCCTCTTTTTGGTGGCCAAAACGGCGCCAAGGAAATATTATTATGTTGAGTGATTGTATGAGTCTATACTCCTAGGTGTATCCGTAGGGGTTACCTAGGGCTCCGGAGTGTGTCTGTATAGGGTCCGCTGCTCTCACATTGTGGATACCGTCGGCTTGTGGACATAAGTGCCCAAGCGGGTAATTGATCCCAAAACGGCTAAGGCCCTGGATCGTCGATACCGGCAGCTTGTGGACATAAGCGCCCAAGCGGGTAATGTTTTGGATGTCCTCGATCAAAATGAACAATGGTGTGGTAAAGTATAAAAAGAAATTCCCGTAAATTATTTTTACTCGTTCGTTGGATTAAATTCCTAACTTTTTATTACTCTTCTAAATCTTTAAATTTTGTTATGCTATACGTTAACTTACTCAGTACCGTTTGTACTGATAAATTGTTATTTTCCTATTTTCGCAGAGTAAGTGTTGGCGCATTGGGATGGGACTTTTCAAGAATAAGGACTTGTCGCATTTTATGATTACTTTAAATTTCTGCACTTTGGACTTTACTACTGGACTTTGGACTTTGGTTTTTGGCCGTCTGTTTGGCCCCATTTTTACTTGTTTTAGCTTCCGCACTGATTATTACTGTGATGCATGAGATACTCTGATTTTAATTCGGGCGTGATTGAATAGTTTTAAATTGTTTTGAAAAATTGGTACAACTTAGCCTTAGCATTTTTCTAGATGAGCTCGACTTGGGTCGGGTCTTGTTTAGAAAAGTGTGGCGGTAATGCCCTGGCCTGGGAAATCAAATCCGGGGTGTTACAAAGTGGTATCAGAGCCCGAAAATTTTTCAAGCTATTATTTTTCGGCCCACTATAGAGGCCCAAATTATTTAATATTATTTTTAAGCAATTTAAGTATTATTTCCATGGGAAAAAAAGAATTTTATTTTTGAAACCCATGGAAAAGTATATTTTGCAAATCCGACAAGTCTTAAAAACTTAGTACTATTTTGGGGGGAAGCATGTGCATTAACAAATTATTTTCATGTGTGGCATATCGCTTAATGTAAAATTTGCATGATTAGATGGCTGACCCGAGGTTACAAGATTCCATCATGCGTTTATTGTGCTCCATGTCGGATATCACGCACGAACTTCGCCATATCTCTAGGGATGCCGCAAACGATAGAAATAGGATTGTGGCTATAGAGGAGAGGATGGAGGCTATGACCATTAGGAGTACCCAGATGGCTGCTCGCCATGATGCTCTTGCGGCCGAGTTCGAGGATTGCCGACACCACGTGCATATGCTACAGGGACGCATCTTTGCGTTGGAGGAAGTCATTGTTGGGCTGCAAAACCAGCTTAACCCCGAACCCGAGATGGAAGAGGAGGAGGAGTTTGATCCCGATGAGTTCATCAACGTTGAGGAGGAAGAGGAGGACCCCGAGGAGGTTGTGGAGAACCCTCCGCTGCCTCTTGATACCGACGAGGAGATCGAGGCTGATCGCCGGATGCTTGGCTATTCTCCCGACTACTTGATCTAGACTTTATCATGCGCTCTATCTTGTTGGACTTTTATCGTTTTTCCCTACTAGTTTCCTATCATTTCCGTACCTATTATTACCGCATATTGATTATCCTGATGGTACCACATTTTATGTAGTGGTGACCTAGTAGTATTTGATGTAGTAGCCTTGTTATTAAATCGTTATCATCTAGTGGAATTTCGTATTTAGTTTTCTCTTTCCTTTCTTGCCCATTTCAGTGGTCTTTAACACTTAGAACCTTTGAGGTTGAGTTCTAACCATAGTCTAACTTGACTATTAACTTTCATCTAACTGCGAATCTAACCTCTGCGTGCTTGATCATCAGAATGCCGCCCAAAGGGAGACCTAGAGCTGAGATCCCAGTGCATGAGAACGCTAATGCTCCAGCGGATGCTAACCCGCCGAATCCGGGAGTTCAAGCTAACCCCGTACCCAACGCACTTGATGAGAGGTTGAGGACAGTTGAGCAAGTCCTCGTTGCTCTAGGAAACGCTGAAGTCAACCGAGCTCAAGCAGCAGTACCACCCCCAGCAGCTCGCATAAATTATCTGGCGATGGTGAACCCTTACCAGCCGCCTCATTACGAGGGACAGGAGGATCCCGCGAAGTTGGAGGATTGGCTAAGGACTTTTGACAAACTGCTTACTGCCATCAGGTGTCCCGCGAATGAAAAGGTTGGTGTGGCTGTGTACTACCTGAGAGGAGAGGCTGACGAATGGTGGCAAAACCACCAAGAAGGACTTGCTGATGGTGAACATGCCTACTTCTGGGAAGAGTTTAAGGAGATGATGAGGGAAAGGTTCTATCCCCTCAGCATAAAGACTGCTAAATATGAGGAATTCATACATCTCCGACAAGGCACTCAGACAGTTCAAGAATACTACGCGAAGTTTAAAGAGCTCGTCCGATTCGCTCCAAGGCTGGTACCAACCGATGCTGATAAAGCCCAGAAATTCGAGATGGGGCTGAATCTCAGCATCCGAGAGATCTTGGTTGGCGGACAGCACACTACTCTGCAGGCTGTTTATGATCGTGCAGTGGCAATTGCACGAGTACAGCAGCTGAAGCGCAAGGATCATGGAGAGGCGAGCAAGGGCCTAAACAATTTCGATAAGAGGAATCGGAACAATAACTCTGGGAATCACTTCAGGAGGGGGAATGACCAAGGAAGGAATGATGGTCAAAGGAAGCCAGACAACAGAGAACTCAACCGAGGAGGCCAAGGAGGTTGGAGGCCGGATAACCAGGGCGCCTTCATACCCAGATGCCGGGAATGCAACCTTCCGCACTTGGTGCGTGAATGCCCAAGGCCGGGGCATTGCTACCGGTGTGGCCGAGAAGGTCACATGAAGAAGGAATGCCGGACGATGGAGGACCGCATTGACAAGAGATTGGACCTGATAAACCGTCCTCAGGGCAACAGGCCAGCCGGGCCAAACCAGCAGGATAACCAAGGGCAGAGATTTCCGCAGGCACAGAGGCCACCTCAGAATCCAAACCAGCATGGGAATCAAGGGAGGCCAGTAGGACGCCTGAACGTGATAAATCAAGCTGACTTAGCTGCTCAAGGCGACGTGATCGAAGGTACGTTTACTGCTTTAAGCGTACCTGTCAAAGTCTTATTTGACTCGGGAGCGAGTTGCTCTTTGATTTCCACGAGAACTATATCTGCGTTAGATCTACCAGCGCCGAATAACATTAACTTAGGAATCCAATTACCATCGGGTAAGATAGTATCGTGTTCCAAACGATATGACGGGATCCCGATAGTAATCAAGAACACTGAATTCTTTGCGAATCTCATAGAATTTGACCTTAAGGATTTCGATATCATTTTGGGAATGGACTGGTTGACGAGGTACAAGGCTATCATCGAATGCCAGAAGCAGAAGATCTCGTTGGCGAAGAGTCGCGGAAAGAAGGTCATTTACTATATGCAGCCTCAGAAGAAGGGTGCCAAGATAGTAAATGCAATAAAGTTCTGCAATCTCCTGCAGAAGGGATACCAACTGTACGCGTGCTACGTGCATAATCTGGAAGGCGAGGAGAACAAGATCGACAATATCCCCGTCGTGAACGAATACCCAGATGTCTTTCCGGAGGATATCCCAGGAATGCCTCCTGAGCGAGAAGTGGAGTTCACGATCGATCTCGTTCCCGGAATCGAACCGGTGTCGAAGGCACCATATCGCATGGCGCCTGCTGAGATGAAGGAGCTGAAAGAACAACTAGAAGAGTTGTTATCCAAGGGATATATTCGGCCGAGCACATCACCGTGGGGAGCTCCAGTCCTGTTCGTGAAAAAGAAGGACGGCGGACTCCGATTGTGCATCGACTACCGAGGTCTTAATCAAGTGACGATTAAGAACAAGTACCCGCTACCTAGGATCGAAGATCTCTTCGATCAACTGAAAGGAGCGTCGGTATTTTCAAAGGTTGATCTAAGGTCGGGATACCACCAATTGCGTATCGCCGAGAACGATATACCCAAGACAGCATTCCGAACAAGATATGGACACTACGAATTCACCGTAATGTCTTTCGGTCTGACTAATGCTCCCGCAGTATTCATGAACCTCATGAATAGCGTTTTCCGAGAGTTACTAGACACATGTGTAGTCGTATTCATCGACGACATCCTAGTTTACTCGAGGAATGAGGAAGAGCATAGTAGTCATTTGCACCAAGTACTCGGACTTTTGAGGAAGAATCAGCTATACGCGAAGCTGTCTAAGTGCGAGTTTTGGAAGAATGAAGTCGCTTTTCTAGGTCATATAGTATCGGCTAAAGGAGTATCAGTCAACCCGGCGAAGATATCAGCAGTGTCTGAATGGCCGGCACCAACAAACCAGACCGAGGTAAGAAGTTTCCTAGGTCTAGCCGGATACTACCGAAGGTTCGTGAAGGACTTTTCTAAAATTACGAGACCGATGACCCAACTGCTGAAGAAAGGATTGAAGTTTGATTGGGCAGCTGAGTGTGAGCAGTCATTCCGTGAACTTAAGGGGAGACTCACATCAGCACCGGTTTTAGCGTTGCCATCAGAGACTGAGGATTATGAGGTGTATAGCGACGCCTCGAAGGAAGGTCTTGGTTGCGTGCTAATGCAAAACCGTAGAGTGATTGCTTATGCATCTAGGCAACTCAAGACGCACGAGGTAAACTACCCGACACATGATCTGGAACTTGCAGCGGTAGTGTTCGCTCTTAAGATCTGGCGACACTATCTATATGGACGAACTTGTCGAATGTTTACAGATCACAAAAGCCTCAAGTATATATTTACTCAGAAAGAGTTAAATATGAGGCAGAGGAGATGGCTTGAGCTGATCAAGGATTACGATCTGGATATAGCCTACCATGAAGGCAAGGCGAACGTCGTAGCGGATGCGTTGAGTCGCAAGACGAGGCACACGGTGAACACGCTCATTCTACCTTCGGAACTGTATATGGACCTAGCTAAGTTAGATACTGAACTAGTCCATTATGGAACCGTGGTGGAGACAGTGAACGCCATAACAGTTGAATCTACCGTTTTTGATGAGATTCGAGAAGCCCAACCGGACGACGAGAATCTCCAGAGGATCAAAGGAAAGATAAGTGAAGGTAAGGCGGTAGGATTCACGATCCATGAAGACGGAAGTGTTCGTTTTAAAGGAAGATTGTGTGTTCCTCATAAGTGCGAGGAATTGAAGAGGAAACTTATGGAAGAAGGCCACAGTACACCTTATTCAGTCCACCCTGGTGGGGATAAGTTGTACAAGGACTTAAAGAAAATCTATTGGTGGCCGCGGATGAAGAAGGATGTTGCCGACTTTGTGGCTAAATGCATAACCTGCCAGAAGGTGAAGGCAGTGAGGCAAAAACCGCTAGGATTGGTAAAGCCATTGGAGATCCCAAGCTGGAAGTGGGACAGCATCTCCATGGATTTTGTTTCGGGGTTGCCAAGATCTCCCCGAGGAATGAATAAGATTTGGGTAATAGTTGACCGGTTAACAAAGACCGCCATTTTAATACCAATGAAGGAAAATTGGTCGATGGATCAACTAGCTAAGGCATACATCGAGAATGTGGTCCGAAGGCACGGAGTACCGCATGATATTATCTCAGACCGGGATAGTAGATTCGTCTCCAACTTCTGGACTAAACTACAAGAAGCCTTAGGAACCCAAATCAAGATGAGCACAGCATTTCATCCAATGACGGACGGTCAGACTGAGCGCACGATTCAGACGCTCGAAGACATGCTAAGAGCGTGTGTACTCGAATTCAAGGGAAGTTGGGAAGACCACTTGCCGTTGATTGAATTCTCGTACAACAACAGTTATCACGCTAGCATAGGCATGGCACCGTTCGAAGCGCTTTACGGACGGAAGTGTCGTAGTCCGTTGTGCTGGACGAAGGATGACGATTCGGTAGTTGTTGGACCGCAGCTCATTGAGGATATGAATAGCAAGATCAAGGTGGTTCAACAGAAAATGAAAGCCGCGCAAGATAGGCAGAAGAGTTACGCCGACACTAGGCGGCAAGAGTTAGAATTTGAGGTGGGAGACAAGGTTATGCTGAAAGTATCGCCCATGAAGGGGGTGATGCGATTCGGTAAACGAGGAAAGTTAAGTCCTCGCTACATTGGTCCGTACGAGATTTTGGATCGTGTAGGTACCTTGGCTTATCGTTTGGCACTTCCACCAGAGTTGTCGCGAGTGCACAACGTATTCCATGTTTCTCAACTGAAGAAATATGTGCACGACCCAACTCACGTGTTGCAACCCGACGTGATTGAGCTAGATGATGACTTGACATACGAGGAGTATCCGATCGAGGTACTTGACGTCAAGGAAAGGGTCACAAGGAACAAGACTGTGAGGATGGTGAAGATCCTATGGTCAAATCATGGCACCGAGGAAGCGACGTGGGAATTGGAAGCGGATATGAAGCAAAGATATCCCAACCTTTTCCGAAGCGACTCAGGAGCAGTTATGGGGGCATAACTGCAGTCCTAAGGGGGAGAGGATGTGACACCCCGCGCAAAGTCGTCGCGAACTGAGGTAAGAATTTTAAAATTGCGAGCCTCAATAATTTCTTTGTGCCAATTATTAATTTTCCGAAGTGCGACCCAACTTCGAGGACGAAGTTGATTTCTAAGGAGGGTAGACTGTAATACCCGAGAAATCAACATCAAGTATTAAATCCGAAAAATTGATTAATTAAATCAATTAATTGGATTTAACTATCGCAACCGAAATAATTCCGGGAGAGCGGAATTAAATATTTTCGCACGATAGCAACTCGAAGAGAGTTATCGGAGTATCCAACAATCGGATAATCCAATATGATTTTTAAAAGATCAAAAAATCATATTATATAAAAAAAAAAAAAAAAAAAAAGAAGAGAAATTCGCTACATGGGGTGGCGCGGTGGCCGCGCGGTGGCGCGCCACCAGCGCGCCGCCACCCCAGAAGCAGCGTTTCGAACGCTGCATGCGTTTATTGCTACAATTTTCGAGATAAATCATTCCAATCCATTCAAGCTCGGTTACCAGACCCTTAGGAGTGTTTGGGGACTCTATTGGATGAATTTGGAAGTCTCTAGAATGCTTACAAGTTGGGATAAGGTTGGATGCATGTTCTAGATACATTCATTGAACACCTTGGGAATTTGGTGGGATGAATGTGGGTTAATGGGGTGAATTTTCGAGAATGACTGCATTGAGTCATGTCTAACCTTCCCTAGGGGCTTAATGTCAGTCATTAGGAGCATTAAGCACTCTAGATATCAACTAAACCAACCCCAAAATCACCCTCCACTCCCTTAATCCGAAAATCAGTTTTCTCTTGGAGAGTTGAGAGTTCTTTGAGTGTATTCTTCTTGTTCCTGAGCTTTGGTCGAGTTGAAGCATTCCAATCCCTTCTCCTACGTCTAGGTAAGGTCTCTTATCCAATTCCTTGCTCTTTACTTCGAATTCTAGGCCCTAACATCAAGTTTCTATCCAAACACCTCAAAATAGGATTCGTTCGGTAGATCTCGGAGGTTTGAGGCTGTTCCGGTCGAGTTTGAGGATTCAACCATAGAGAATTTCGACACTACACTCTTGAGAAGTAAGTTAATGATGTGCATGTCAATTTTTAGAGTGTTTGGTTGAGTATTCTTTGAGATATGGTTCGAATTCCATCTTGTGCCAAATCTGTCTTTTAGGGTTTCTTCCGAGTAGGTTTTCTTGTTGTGCTTTTCTCGCCTAGATCCGTTCATTTTTGGAAGCACTTGTCTAAATGAAAAATGTTCCTAACACTTTAAAGATGATGTCTGTAAATTTTCATAATTTTTGGAATTGATTTGGTCGACGAAATCGGATCTGGTATTTTCTGCTACATTTGATGACAGATTCAAATTCCTAGCATGTTCAGTTTTGTAGTTCATACTTCTCCTAGCTATGGTCGTTTTTGATGGTCGACGTCTTCATGAAAATTGTTCATCTATGTGTCTAGTTTACTCCTGTTAAATTTCAGAATTTTTGGATCAATATTCGAATTGTTATGGATTTTTAAGTAAGCTGTGGTCGGATGAACAGTGGTTTTTGTACCCTTTTGAAAACAAGTTTCTGAAATGAATTTTTTTTGAGTGACTTAGAGTCCGAATTTGCTAAGGCCTATTTCTGACAAAAATGTTTATTTTGATGTCGCCTAGCACCTGTAAAATTTTCAGAATTTTTCACAAAGTTTTACTACATTTCCTAATTCGATTTTGAAAACTGCCACAGTGTAGTCTTACCGGTGAAATTTGGTTTCGTACGTTTCGGTAGTTTTTGAGTCAATTGCTACTCTTTGATGAATCCTATGAATTCTGGAAATGTAGACATATGTTGTAATGACTAAAATGTGATTTTTGAAACTTTGTGAGTTTTGATCGAGTTAGATGTTCAATTTGGAGGGTAAGTGCACTTGGCGTGGGCTCGTTGGGCCGCCCCCTCTTTTTGGTGGCCAAAACGGCGCCAAGGAAATATTATTATGTTGAGTGATTGTATGAGTCTATACTCCTAGGTGTATCCGTAGGGGTTACCTAGGGCTCCGGAGTGTGTCTGTATAGGGTCCGCTGCTCTCACATTGTGGATACCGTCGGCTTGTGGACATAAGTGCCCAAGCGGGTAATTGATCCCAAAACGGCTAAGGCCCTGGATCGTCGATACCGGCAGCTTGTGGACATAAGCGCCCAAGCGGGTAATGTTTTGGATGTCCTCGATCAAAATGAACAATGGTGTGGTAAAGTATAAAAAGAAATTCCCGTAAATTATTTTTACTCGTTCGTTGGATTAAATTCCTAACTTTTTATTACTCTTCTAAATCTTTAAATTTTGTTATGCTATACGTTAACTTACTCAGTACCGTTTGTACTGATAAATTGTTATTTTCCTATTTTCGCAGAGTAAGTGTTGGCGCATTGGGATGGGACTTTTCAAGAATAAGGACTTGTCGCATTTTATGATTACTTTAAATTTCTGCACTTTGGACTTTACTACTGGACTTTGGACTTTGGTTTTTGGCCGTCTGTTTGGCCCCATTTTTACTTGTTTTAGCTTCCGCACTGATTATTACTGTGATGCATGAGATACTCTGATTTTAATTCGGGCGTGATTGAATAGTTTTAAATTGTTTTGAAAAATTGGTACAACTTAGCCTTAGCATTTTTCTAGATGAGCTCGACTTGGGTCGGGTCTTGTTTAGAAAAGTGTGGCGGTAATGCCCTGGCCTGGGAAATCAAATCCGGGGTGTTACACAAATACTCAAACCATTATTGCTCAAGACACACTTAATTGGATGATTGGTGAGGTTGTAATCACTCTCACAATGTGTCATGTTCAATTGTTCAAATCTTAGCCTATAAATAGAGGGAGTTTCTAGCCTTCAAACACACCAATCTCATCCATCTCGTTAGCCAAATTCACTACCCATTTTATTCTTCAAAGTTCTCCCACACAGTGAGCATATCTTAAGGATTGTGGAGTCGGATTGGCAACCTTCATCATTCTAAGAGTTTTAACTCTTCTCAACACTTGGTTAGTAAGATATCCTCCTTGTAAACTTGTATCTTAGAGATCTAAATCTTTTATTTTTACACTATATATTGATTTTCCTCTATTTGTCAAATTTCAGCGAAACCCGTAATTTGTGGTGCGAATCTTGTGTTATAACGGCCATTATCATTGAATCTCCTTGCTCTTATACATCTATTCAGTAAGTTAACACTCTCTCTTTAAGTTTGGAGATCCTCATCCATGTTTTAAGAGTACAAAATTAGAATTCCCTCATTATACCAAAATCTGTTCGTTTTTATCAGAGCGTATTTTTATCTGAGCGTATTTTTAAACTCTAAGTATTTGTAAACTGTTAAATATAGAACTGCATGAGCTGATTCTGTCTAAGGAGTCTGGTTTTTAAAGATTGCCCGTCTATAACACCCCATAAAATTTTGCATAAAATCCTAAATTTCAAATAGTGACATTTAAAGTTTCTAAAATAAAATGTCTTCTAAATTCTAAGTGTGAACACTACATTAGCCACCAATTTTATTTGTAGTGTATATCTTGGATACGTGAATCATGGCTTTGATTGGATAATTTATTTGTTATATTTAACTATATTATATATAATGTTAAATATTGATAAAGGCTTGTCATTATTTTATTTTTCTTTTGATACAATCTTGACTAATAATAGTAACAAGATTCTAAAAATAATAGTAGTAAAATAAATATATTTAAAAAAAAAAGCTCTTTCTAATAATGATAATATTAACTTAATGGATTTAAATAATCTATTAATTATGTAGTATCTACATAATTAATTGGTACAAGTCCGATGGTACCATAAATTTATAAATGTCGGATTAATATTATTAGATATGGATTAAAATATTAATCCATTCAAGTGTTGAAAAATTATATTTTGTCTAACTACTTAAGTACTACTTAAGTAACAATTATCCCAAATTAAGGATTCGGAGCCTTTAATTATTTGATTATTGGTGCCAAATTAGTAAATAAAATTTATCCCATTAAATCCGTAAGTTTAAAATTTTAAATGTTAAGAATTATTAAGTCCATAGTTTAGATTAATTAGTTGGTTGGATAAAATTGGGCCAGTAAATTGTATGACCCAACAAGTAAAAGAAGAGAGCAAAATAAATAAATAAATAAATAAAAGCCCAAAACACAAACCAATTAGGCCCAATCCAACTCAAAAGCCCAACCCATTACACAAACCCTAACCCTAACCCTAATGCACCAGCCGCCTTTCCGGCGCCGCCACCCGCCGGCGGCGAACTTCCGGCGAGCCGCCGGCCACCACCCACGGCCTCTTTCCGGGCCTCCGCCGCCCCTGCTCCACCACCTCCACCCTCATTTCGCCATTCCCACACCATCTCCGCCACCGCCGGACGGCCACTGCCACCACTGTTTCCCCCATTTCCGGCCATCTCCAACCCGACAATCCGGCCACCAAATCCGTCACCATCCTCCACCATCCGCCGCGCCACCCTCACCCCAAAAGGATTCGAAATCCGCCACCACCTTTCCTCCCTTTTTCCGGCCAACACCATCACCCGCCACCATCTTCTCCATCCACCTCCATTCCCATCTTTTTTTTTTCTTTCAATCCAAACATTAATCAAAACCACATAACAAAGAAAAAGAGAGGAAAGGAGATGAGAAGAAGGAGAGGAGGAAGAAGGCCGCCACCGCCTAGCCACTGTCGGCCTCCCTCCGACGAGGCCGCTGCCGCTATCGCCTGACCGCCGCCGGAACCGACGGCCTCCCCCACCATCGTCCTCCATCCTTTTCCTCAACCTTCAAGATCCGCCACCACCATCTTCCTCCACCAGCGGCCACTACCAGTGCCACCACCGCCACCCGGCAGCCCGCGGCCACCGCCGCCCTTTTCCCCATCTCGAGCCACCACCCCGGCGGCCTCCCCACCACCCGCAGCCACCACCCACAGCCACCACCACCACCACCCCTTCTCCAAAAATTCAAACACCCATAAAAAAAAAAAAAAGATAGAGAAGAAGAGAGCCATTGTCGGCAACCGGTCGCCATCGCCGCATCTCCATCGCCGCTCGTTGTGTGCCCGGAGAAATTCATAAGTGTAGGGACTAAGATGAGGAAGTTTGTGGAGGATAAGGAGGGGTGGTAGACAGGATTTTTTGGTGGAGGGGCTATTGTTGTTGATGGAATTAAAGAGGATGTGGATCCATTGTCTATAAAGAATGCCCCAATTCCTTTAATCAGTCCACAAATTACTCCATGTCCTGCATTATTTTCAGTATTGATTTTCATTCCCAGCTATTCTCACATTTTATTCCGCTATTTTGAGAGCAGTAGGGAGAGGTCAGATTAACAATTCCCTGGTAAGAATTATTAAAAAAAAAAAATGTGTATAGTTATTATTCTAAAATACTATTATATTATACTAAACTAATTTAAAATTTTTGCTAGCCAAATAGCTGTAAAAGGGGTATCTGCTCGTAGCCTGTGCGTGTGTCATACCATTTCGCCACGGTAACAGTAAGTGGATTTTTACTCATTGGAGTAAGCCCAATTTTATTTTAGCTTGAGCATAAATTTCAATACCGCATTTATATTTTAAATTTATGCTTATTGCTCCCTACTGTTTTTGGAATATTGGTATGCCATTTTTACTGTGCTTAATAATTGTTATAACCATTCTCAAAATCCTACGGATTTTTGAGCGCGCATTGTTACGGGGGTGGGACTGTGTGTGGGTCGCTGCTGCCCAACTCCCACGTTTGTTGTGCAATATTTAGCCACACGGGGACCACTGGGATTATTCAGCCCGATGCCATTACCTTATCTCACAGTGGGTTTGAGGAAATTTCTTACCTCTCCCACACCCTTGAGTGTATGTGCGAATTGGGCCCTACGGCGGGGAACCTGCACATCACGGTGGCTGAGATAATTATTTCTCGGTAACGCATATTGTTATATTATCTGTTCCCGGGATATAGATTAATATTTCATTTATGTATAAATTATCCTCGTTTAAGCATGCCTTATTCCCTAAATATTATTTAAATTATTTCCGTAACCCGACCTCCTCCGGGAGTAAGGGTCTACTTACTCAGCGATTGTTTTTCGCTGACTCTACACTTTTCATATTCATTTGCAGGTTTTGATATTTGTGAAGATCAGTAAACATTTCACGCATCGGGCACGGTTTGGGTTTATTCCGAATAATTTAAATTTGAGTGCAAGTTATGTATAATATTTTAAATCTCCTTATTGAAGTTAAACAACTTGGCATATGCGTGTTAAATAAGCGAGGACGTATATTTTAAAGTTTCCATCCGTTCCTGTAATTTATACGCCTCGTATTTTAATGTATGATGAACGATTATATTTATATGAGTGTGTGATAAACTATTATATTTTTTTAAAGTGTCTCTTTTATTAAATAAAACTTCCCTGGATTTATTCCAATATTATCGCTGCACGCAAAAAAAATATATATATATATACATATATATATATATTCATCTGTTTTGGTTATGTAAACCAAATAAATTTATTAGATTTTTTTTTTATACTTATTACAGCATTATCAGCTTATGCGTAAATTATATGTTAGCTTATCCGGAAAATAAGTAACATATATATTAAACTCTGATTTTATGCAAGTATGCCTGCTAGCCGTAGCGTATTCCGGACGGCCCGGAATGCGTGGCGGTAACATCGGCCCATTCTTCCCACACTGTGCTTCCGTTGTTCTTTCAGGGAAAATGGGGGTGTTACAGATTGGTATCAGAGCTGCTTTTGCTCAAAAAAAAAAAAAAAAACTTTTGCACAAGAAATTATTTTTAAGCATCATTGCTATAGTACAATAATTTATTGCCATAGTACATTAATTTATTGCTATAGTACATTACTACTATATATACATTTAATTTATAAAAAAAAAATTATTTTCAGTTTGTCTCTTTGAAAGACAAAAAGTGATGCCGGATTTAATGACATCTTTGATGCCGGTGACTATGCCGTATTTAGTGACTTTTTTTATATATATAATTTTTAAACATATATATATAAAATATGCCAAGTACTATTTTTTTTTAAATATATTTTGGGATGGGAACACACACATATGCATATAGGCACGAGCAGAAATCTTTGCTTTATAGGTATTTATTTATATTTAGAATTTTTCAAACACCATAAAAAAAAAAAATTCACTAGAGTGAGTGGCCAAAACGTTCGTATTCATTAATAATAAAGAATGAGATTTTCCTTTCAGAAAGTCCCGCTAAGAAGGTATGAAATGTAGTGTTGTCCAGCTAGAGTATTAACCTGCAAGTGGGGACAATGTGACATATCCAGTTGGTGTAAGATTTATTAGGGGATGATTTATAGTACTAAAAACAAATAAATTTATTCAGACAAGTGTTCACTTGTCTATGTTAGTGTGCGCATTAAATTTTATTGAAAGTGATGTTTGCTGTTGAAATAATTAATTAAATAAATTCATCTACTTTCGGCGCTAATATTGGTCCGGTCTTGTCTTATTGAAGGTCACTATTAGTTCAAAGAATCCAATATATTCGCCTATCTTTGACTTTTAGTCTAGTGCCAAGTGATGTCTGAAATGATGTGATTCTCTGTTTAGCCCGGTATCTTGAATACACTTTCGATTCGAGTAGAGTAGTAAGGTTCAGAAGGTAGTCAAGTGCAGATAAAAGAAATAAATAAATAAATAAAGAAATAAAAATAAAGTAAAATATTAGATATGCGTGAACATGAAAAGATATAAAGGGGATTTTATAGGTAATTATTTTGTTAGTAGGCCATGATAGGTGAATACACTATAACACTCCATAAAATTTTGACTAACATTTTTATATTGTAATTAATAATAACAAAACTTATATAAATAAAAATGCATCCTAGGTTTAATTATTGGTCTTTAAATAATTTAAATCGATATTTTCTAGGCAGCAATTATGTAATCGATCATAGTCAAGATGTTAAAATTTTTATGTAATTTAAAGGGTTTTGAACTACTCATGAAAACAATAATAAATGCGCTAAGATTAATAATTTTTTTTTAGTTGAGGATTAACTATGGTTTTTCAGATGCCTCGAGGACGCCCAAGGAAATACCCGGTGAACCCACCTGTGGCACCTAACCCTGTTGAAGGAGCACAGAACCCGGCGGGAAATAGACAAGATCCTATCGAGGGTCGGCAAGCCCGGTTGGAACAGTTGTTACTTACTATTGGTGCTGCTGTGGAACGACAATTGGCGAGACAAGAAGAACAAGAGGAACAACCCACGGATTATATTGGGGCTATCCACAAGTACCAGCCGCCCAGATACGCCGGACATGAGGACCCAGCCAAATTGGAAGGTTGGATAGAAGCATTTGACAAGTTACTAGAGGCAGTGCAATGTCCAGCAGAAAAAATGGTAGAAGTGGCTACGTTCTTCCTGAGTGGCAAAGCAAATACTTGGTGGCGAAACCAGGAAGATCGGAACATCAGTTGGCCAGAATTTCAGGAAGCCCTGCGAGTAAGATTCTACTCCATTAGCGTGAAAAATGCTAAGTATGAGGAATTCGTCACTCTAAGGCAAGGCAATCGCTCTGTCCACGACTACTATGAGAAATTCAACGAACTCATTCGCTTTGCTCCGGGACTGGTAAACACTGATCATGCACAGGCTCAGAAGTTCGAGCTCGGCCTCAACCGGGAAATCTGCGAAGGATTGGGAGGAAAACAGTTTTCCAGTCTCCAGAAGCTTTATGACCGAGCCATGACAGTTGAGAGAATTCGACAACCTAAGCGAAGGGAAGAGAACGTCGGGCAGTCCTCTACTGCGAACAAGAAAGGGCGCTTTGAAAGAAAACCAGATAGAAGGAACCTTGGGCCACGCCCTAACTTCTATGGCCCCAACCCGAGAAATGACAATCGCCCTCCTATTCCACTACCTTGCCCTAAGTGTAACAAACGTCATTGGATGCAAGCCTGCCCCAGATTCGGGGACTGTTTCAGATGTGGCCTTAATGGCCATATGGTCAATGATTGTGGCATACGTTTGGACGTTAACAGATTGCGGGAGGATCTCAAGAGGGACCCTCGCTACAGAACAGAGGAATGCTTGAAAGGGAAATCAGGGAACCTACAGCCAAACCAGGGTCGTAATCAGACAAACCCTCCACCAGTTGCTCGGAACAACCAGGGGCGACTGAACGTGGTTAACCGAGCTGATCTCCGTGAAGCTGACGACGTCATAGCTGGTACGTTTACAGTTAAAGGTTTTTCGACATATGTTTTATTTGATTCTGGAGCATCATATTCCTTCATAGCAAGTAAGAAAGCGGAACAACTAGGATTTAGAACACCTAGTACAGTAAACTTAGGTGTTTCTTTACCTAATGGGATAGTGGTGAATTGCTCACAGAAGTATATGGACGTGCCAATCCTTATATACGGGGTTGTGTTTGCAGCGGACTTGATTAAGTTCGACTTGCAAGACTTTGACATAATTCTGGGAATGGATTGGTTGACACGACACAAGGCTACCATTGACTGCGCTCAACAGAAGGTAACGGTGTATGGTCCCAATAAGAAGAGATTATCTATCTATGCGGAGCCATCGAGACCGAGGATTAAGATCGTCACGGCTCTAAAGATGAGGGAGTTAGCAACTAAGGGATATCCGATTTATCTCTGTCACGTTGAGGACAAAGAAGCTGAGGGAATTGTCCTAGGGAAAATCCCGGTTGTTCGAGATTTTCCGGACGTATTTCCAGATGATATACCGGGAATGCCACCACCCATAGACTATTCGAATTAATTCGAATTGCCATAATTCGAATTGCATGTTTTCAATTAACAAATTTTTATATTCTCACTAGGATGGGTTAGGTATACACTGTATGAACAATGATGGGTTTTAGATTCACCAAATCCCTCATTTCACATCAGCATTAATTCACAGCCACCCTAGTGAGACTTTTTGAAATGAACACAGACACATGTCTAATGGGTATTGGCATGATTCAAAACCCTATTTTCTACAAACAAGAGATTCTAAGATCAAGGAACCTAAAACACTCAAATAAACAAGAACTACATGCATAAACTAAGAACACTTATGTTCTCTAAGGCATTAAAATAAAACTAAAACAGGGAAATAAGGCATGAATATTAAATTCTAACAAACCCTAGAACAACATCTAAAATCTGAGAACTCCTATTTGAAACTCTAAGGTACAAAATCAAGCCAAAAACCCACCAAGCATGCATTTATTAAGCTTGAATGTCAACTAGAACATAATAAATGTAACCTAGTTGAAACAAACAAACATCCTACATATTTATTGCTAAGAAAGCATTAAAGAGTGCCAAAACACATGAATAAGACCATTTATGGAATTTTTCTTGTATTGACACTTGAGAACAAAATAAAGAACCCAAAACCATCATTAGCTTGAAGGTAGGGTTTGATCTATCTAAAAAGCATGTAACAATATGGAAATGGCTACTCTAAATGGCTTACAAACTGCTTCTAACTAAGATTAAAGCATGTAAAATTACACTACTTTGCAGGAAAGTAAAACTAAACTAAACTAAACTACCTACCTAACCCTTAAGGGGTGTGGAACCTCCTTCTTGTTCTTTTTGTCCCAAGCTACTTTTTGGAAAAATGTTCAACTCTCAATTCTGTGGTGGAGGGTCTACTTTTATAGACAATTTCTTGGAACCCTAGGCCCACCAGTGTTGTGCTCTTGCTCCACAGCTTCATTTGATTGCATTTTGAGTGAAGTTCGAATTGTTCTCACCAATTCGAATTAATTCGAATTGTGAGATCTCTTCCTTGAGCTAGGATTGTGGCCTTCAGTTATCAATTCGAATTGTTGTGAATAATTCGAATTGCTCTTTTCTCGAATTGGATGGGGATTTCTGCTTGGCTTCCTTGCACATGTTGGCAATTCGAATTGTTGGTGCCAATTCGAATTAATTCGAATTGGACAATTCGAATTGCATCTTCATCTTCTTGCCTTTGGATTCCTTCTCTTCTTCATTGCCTTAATTCGATTTATCCAAGCCAATTCGAATTAATTCGAATTGGCACAAACAATTCGAATTGGCTCTTCTTGCATTCCTTCCAACACTTAATCATTTCTTGTTCTCTCAGCAATTCGAATTGTGTGCAATTCGAATTAATTCGAATTGTACAATTCGAATTGTGCTTCAACACTTAGCCAAAAATTCAGTTGTGGGATTTTTCAATCTTTTTCCCATCTTTTTGGATTTTCTTGTGGGCTCCTTTATTCTTTTGCCCATCTTTTCTTCTTTTTTTCTTTTCTTTTTCCTTTTTTCATGTTTTTGGATTTTTCTAACACAAATACAATTAAAAATTGTATATTTTGTGTCTTTTTATTATCGGCACAATATTTTTACCAACTTGCATTAATCTGTCGAATTCAACTGCTTTCTTATTAAAATAAGATGGAAACACGATCAAAATGTCCGTCTCGGACACGGAAATGGATTGGAAATAATGGTCAATTTTGGCCATTATCAACATCCTCACATTTAATACTGATCGTCCCCAAGCAGTCAGAGTCAGTGCTCCTAAGAGCTTGGACTCTGCATCTTCAATCCATTTGCGTGGCCTCAAAAATTTCATTCTTTTTATATTGGGATAAGACAATCAAAATTACAAGTATTAAACTCTCTTGATTGCAGTGTTTAATGGAATGATACTTCTCACTTGAGTAGACACACAAACCAATCATTATTGTTAATTCTTCTTGAATATGTGTTTAGAAAATCTCATCGGCTTAATTCTTGAATTCAAGTATGACATGAACATTGATCAATTTAAACAGAGCCTCACATATAGTAGAATCGGAAAGATCACTCACTCTCAAAGTTGGCTTTTTATCATTAACGCTCATAATCAAATTCGATTAAATTCTCCCATAGGCTTGCAATCGGACCAACTCGCCACCTGCTCATTTCTTCAAATCAAGATCCCGAGGTCTTTTTCAAGGTTATAACGGGGCATACGGTTGTAACATTTGGTAGGAAAGGAAATTTATTGGGCTAAGAAGTGGCATGATTCCATTCCATCATAACTTGGCATGTTTTCATTTAGAACTTATGATCATTATTTCTCTCTTTTGTTTTTCTTTTTCTCTCACTGCGTGACATTAGACTATGTCTAATTTGCTTTGTCATTTGCAATTTATTCTTGTTGAAAGGATCTCAACAATTTTATTTTTTTTTTTTTTGGTGAATCGGATTTGAATACCGATTGATATTTTTGATGATCATAAATTACAATGCCTTGATGGAATGGCTCATGCACACTTTGGGTTTGATTTTCTTGGTCTTTTTGTAAGGCTAGGAATAATATAGAGGGCTTCAAAGAAAAATTAGGCTTAAAGGCTCAGAGTGGTTAATCCTAAAGGGAGATATTTTTGGGTTTGGGATTCAAACGAAAGCCAAAATTTTTGATCAAGCTTCCCCCGCGTTTATACAATTCAGCGACATGAAATACACAATTCAGCAACGGAGCCAATACAATTCAGCGACATGGCCTATATCAATTTTGCCCTTCACTGCATATATATAAGTTGTAAACAATTTTGCGACACATTAATATTTTTTTTCACAAAATGCAAGCAGAGGTATTTTTTTTACTAATGTACCAAGCAGAGGTCCATGCTCAAGGTTGGTCCCAAACTCCCAGTGATTGAGAATAGGGAACGCTTTCTTGGCCACCATGTAATGCGGATTGAGAATTATTTGGTAGAGTTGAAGCATTATTTTGACCAATTCTGCACTCCCACATCGGAAAGCAATACAAGTTGGCAGGAAGCCCCATGTATAAATAAGAAAGTCTGAGGTGCTACAACTTCATGGAGATGTGCAGTGAGCACATAGTGAATTATTCTTTCGCCTTTTACTAAAGAATACCGTGTGCTTGCTGCATTTAAGCAGCATAGTTTACTTTTTGGTAGGTGCTTCTACTCTGGAAGAGCCTAATAATATAGTTTGAAAGTTTGGTTCCAACTTGAGTTTGTGGTTGAAGTTGTATCTGTTGTAATTCTGCTCTGCCTTGAATACATGCAACCTGCACGTGGTTAGTCTTTGATTTTTAATGCCTAGACTGTTCATCCTTAAATTCTTCAGCATCACAACAATTAATGAATATTGATAAAAAAATATATTAAACGTATATTAATTAATATTGGATATTAATAAATATTTATGGATATTTCAATATGAAATATTAAAATTTTAGGATTAAACATTGTTGGATGAATTAAATGTGATTGTTGAAAAAAGGGGGTGGGGAAGTGGGGAGAAACTTGACTATATTGTTTATATATAGATATATAGATATATAGAACTCAGATAACCCTGTCGTTGATTCTTCTGTAGGGGGCAATTCGAAGGATTCTGATAATATTTAGCTTGTTCTTTTGACCAAGATAATGTATGATGATTATGTCCTTCTTCTGTTTTGATGAACTTTATCCTTCTCGTCCTTTTTCTTTAGATGTTCAGTCTGGAGCTCTTCAAGATGCTTCTGAACATCTTCTTTCATCTCAACCCGATGACCCTCCAGTTTCGCCCGAAGCTGAAGCCCGATCATTCCAGGACTTTCAATCGGCCTTGAAATTTTGCGACTGCCCGAAATTTGGCCATCGTTCTTCCTCGCGGTTTCGACGATGATATTGCTTATGACTTAAGTGGAGATTGAGATTATTCCATTGTTGTTGTTATCCGGATATGGTTATTATGACTCTTTTGGGTTTTCCCCTTTTCGGCTGGATTTTTTATGTATCATTTGATGTACTCTTGGCTTTCTCTTTTCCTTTAGCCGATTTTTTTTTCTTTTTGTATGCTCGATCGGCCTGTTATCAAATGCTTATCTTTTGTGAATTTCTGCACCTATTTTCCCGTAATCTCCGGGATATCTTTTTCGGCAGAGCAATATTCTCTGCAGTTTTATTGGAATTCCTGAAACGTCTTATCTATGATTAATGCTTTACTCTTTTACGTTTCTACCCTTGCTATAAATGTCATTCCCTTTTTTTTTTCTATAAATACCAGCATCTTTTCCCTTTTCACCTCAACGCTTTGCAATGCTTATCATGATTCCCTCGGTGTGTTCCATTCCTTTTTCTCCCTGACCCCCTTGGCCTACTGACTCTTTCTTTGAACCCTTATTCATAACCCAAAACTCCTTCTTTCGTGCGGTACGAGTTCAGCTAATCCTTCTACCACCATCATCATGCGGAAGAGGATCTCTTAACACTTTTTCTTACCAATGTTTCGACGGTCATATTCAGGCTTCGTCCTGTCTCTTAATATTGATATGAGCTGTCGTAACTTTGCTAATATCGGTCCCAAAGTCCTGGGTGGTCGAATGATAATCGCGCCTTTCTATGGGACCGTATCATCCTTTTTGCTCTGAAGGGCATACCCCGCGGATTTCTCCTATCGTGCATGCTCAGAGGGGTGTCCTTGCTTGAGCAGAATCTTATCTTTTCTTTTCCTCTTTCTTTTTGATCAGGGAGCTGGCTTAAGTAACACAGCCATCTCTAATCTCGCCGGCGGGAAGAATTTGGATTTGGGAATGAATGTTGGGTGTCCTCCATTCCCAGTCCCGCTGGCTCTCATACTTTTCCCGCCTTTTTAGACTAGGACGTTTCCCTTGTATATTATAATTTCGGGTAATTTCTATGGTATTACAATCCACCCTCCTTAAGAATCAACTTCGTCCTCGAAGTTTTAATGAAAAATACTATGGCAATCTAATATGCGGAATATAAGATAAAAGTTAATGGAAAAGAAAGAAATAGGAGATTTTGAACATACCCTATCAAGATTGTGTCGCCTCCATAATAGGCAAACCATTATGTTAATAGACAACATGATGGACAAAATTAATAGCCTTCCAAATTAATAGCCTCTTTGTTAAGCTATAAGGACCAAATGAGTGGATACAAATACTCAAACCATTATTGCTCAAGACACACTTAATTGGATGATTGGTGAGGTTGTAATCACTCTCACAATGTGTCATGTTCAATTGTTCAAATCTTAGCCTATAAATAGAGGGAGTTTCTAGCCTTCAAACACACCAATCTCATCCATCTCGTTAGCCAAATTCACTACCCATTTTATTCTTCAAAGTTCTCCCACATAGTGAGCATATCTTAAGGATTGTGGAGTCAGATTGGCAACCTTCATCATTCTAAGAGTTTTAACTCTTCTCAACACTTGGTTAGTAAGATATCCTCCTTGTAAACTTGTATCTTAGAGATCTAAATCTTTTATTTTTACACTATATATTGATTTTCCTCTATTTGTCAAATTTCAGCGAAACCCGTAATTTGTGGTGCGAATCTTGTGTTATTGTAACACCCCGGTTTTGGTAACCCAGGCCGGGATGCCACCGCCACACCTCCCTAGCAAGACACGGTTTCTCCGAGCTCACTAAAGAGATGCAAGGCTATGGTTTTTCAGAATTTAAAATATTCAAACAGCCCATTCATATATAATTTAAAGATAATACATCAAAGTTGCAGCGGAATTTAAATATAGGGCCAACATGGCCAAAACACGGGTTAAACAGGCCCGTTCATGCAAGTCGTAATTAAATGCAGGGATTTAAAATAAAGATTTCCCCTAATGTTCCCATGTATGCATATGACGATGCATATTCTTCGTACTCTGTAAGAAAAAGGAGATATATGGTTTGGGTCAGCAAAAACGCGCTGAGTAAGTTAACACATAGCATGGGTTAGGGGTTTCAAAGCCTTTAATTAAATTTAATAAAAACATTTCAACAATATTTAATTTAGCCGGCAATCCGGCGGCCGCAGCCAATTTCATAAAATCTAAGCTTTTTAATATATTTCCCGTTACGCCATCATCTCAACAATATATCATTTAGCCGGTGATCCGGCGGCCGCAGCCAATATCAATAGTAACAGTTAGCCGGTGATCCGGCGGCCTCAGCCAATTTCAAAAATATCACTTCTCAAAATATTTTTCGTTTCTTTTATAGTTCACCATTCACCAGGGCTCTTGTGACCGCAATCCTCATAACCAATATTTCCGCAGGAAATCATACAATCGCCCTTGGGGAATCTAACCCGCAAGAACTCAATACATCCTGGGGAATCTAACCCGCAGGAAAACATACCATCGCCCTTGGGGAATCTAACCCGCAAGAACTCAAATACATCATTGGGAATCAAACCCGCATGAATCATATTGATAATATCAAACTTGGTCACAAGTCCCCAATGTTTCAAAAGAATTCTTTTACAAAAATGTTTTTATTCGGTGTAACGGGATTTTTCAAAAATATAGCTTTATCGTAATTCCAACGTCTCGATCGTTGTTTAAAAGATTTCAAAAATCGATCGATGTCACAGTTTGCGCTTTTTTGGTTTAAAAATCCATTTCTTAGGCGATTGATCTGAAATTTGTACAGCATCTCAAAAACATCCCAACGAACAACTTTCGTGTTTTAAGTTTTTCGGAAAAACGATGGGAAGCATGTCAAAAATCGAGTTTTCGACTCAAACAAAAAGCTGTCAGGATTCAGGTTTGACTCCTTTCAAGGATTTGACTTTTTATCATATCAAATGATCTCCAAAAATTCTGAAATTTTTCAGAGACATACTAGACATGATTTCAAACAACTTTTGTTTAGAACTCAAAGATTGGATCGGACTAGAAATGATAGGAATAAGCTCCTCAAGATCGGTTATGAAATCTGTCATCCTTTGACAATCCTTAAAAACGCAGAATATGTCCGATACGATTTGGGGTATCAAAACTTGATGAAAATCTTTGAAATTTTTACACAACATAGATTAAGCTTTTAGGATCAAAATCTTAGTTTTGAGTTTTCAGGTTTGAACACTCGAAGTAATAGAAATATGCTCATCAAGTTTGATTGTGAAATCTATCAAGGTTCTTGACATCGGTTCTGACGCAGATCGGATTGGCTCGAGTTCGGAGGCTCAAATCTCAACGAAAAATTCTAAAAACTTACAGAAATGTTCTAAACTCATAGATCTACAATTCTTATGTTCAACTCCAATCCTAGATCGGCCTAGATCCATGGTCAAAATAACCAACAAGATTGAGTAAAAATTCTGTCCAAAGTTCTAAGATCCAGATTTAATATTCTTCGGTTTTGGGTTGGTTTCAGGTTTCAAAACACCATGAAAAATTATGAAATTTTTACAGAGGCTAGACCAAAGTCTTAGCAACACTTTTCATGTTTTGAGTTTTATTGTTTGAGCAGCTTTAGAGGTTCGAAAAATTCATACGAAAACGCTGCGTTGAGGGTTTTCTCTTGTTGACAGATTTTTGTTAATTTTCTTGAGTTGAATCTCTATGTTCGGTTGCATTTTAAGTCACCCAAAACCATAGTAAGGTTAACTTACAGTGGGGATGATGTTTAGGAAGTCACGGGGTCGTCCGGAATCCACGGGATGTCACGAACGAATCTCTTCCACCCGATTTATTCTTCCCTTGGCTCCGATTTGTGTTCGAATATGAAGATTCGTAAGTTAGTATGATGTTTATGATCTTAAAATCATAAGGAAACTTGAATAACATCTTACCAACAATCCAAAGCCTGCAATCCTTGATCTACACACTTCCTTGGTTGGATTTGGTTGCCGGAAACTCGTCGGAAAGTCGCCGGAAGTTCGTCGGAAGAGTGTTTGGCTTTTGGGAGAGTTTTTGGAGAGTTTGGGGTGAATGATTGATGAAAATGGCTGAGAATGGGGATGGGATTGATTACATAACATCCAAAAAGATGCCACACCCGTGATAGATCAAGATTCCCACCTTTGGGACCCAAAAAATGGCAAAAAGTCCCAAAAACACATAAATCCCGACTGCTACAGTAGCATGCTACAGTAGCGTGCTACAGTAGCATGCTACAGTAACCTTTTTTTTTTTTTTTTTTTTTTTTTTTTTTTTTAAATTTTTTTTTTTTTTTATATATATATATATTAAGATTCTTATCTTAAAAAAAATCATAATGTGGGAATTTTTGTGATCTTGTAAGTCATACATAGCTTCAAAAAGGAATATATTCTTTATTTGAAAATGACAAGATATGATTAATATTCCACCCTACAATTTCAAACCATAGTCAAATTATTCCCAATTATATTATGACATTCTAGAATAATTCATAAAAAAATATGGGTAGAATGATTAATCAAGGATATATAGAAAATAGATAATTCTCATTATAATTTAAACATGTAAATATATACATGTATATACATGTGTACATGTTTGGAAAGATTATTTCAAGACCAAGGTATATATGTGTATATAAACTTGTATATGGATTTAAAATATTCTATGAACCATATACTTATTACACTTGATATTGAAATCCATATATTTATTTGAAAAGACAAATATATATAATTTTTTTAAAGTATGTTTTGTAGAAAATAATATACTAATCTTTAAGCACATATTTGAACATATAAATATATATAGATTTGATTAAAAATCTACTTAGTGAATTGATCAAAATATATATATTCATACATATATATCGGGCAATTTCTATGGTATTACAATCTACCCTCCTTAAGAATCAACTTCGTCCCCGAAGTTGCGCGACTTATTGACCGATTGATTGATTGCGATTGTATCATTAAATTTCTTCCGACTTCACGGGTTCTTGGAATTAAAATTCTTTTCCTTCTTGAATTTAATTCCAATTGTCTTGACTCAATTGATGGAATGTCTTCGGGCTTCCTTTCCCTCTTTTATTCCATTTTGAATTTGAATCTATCGGCGTTTTATTTCCGAGCAATAATTTATTGTGATAAATTATTTTCTTCTTCTCGGAGATGTTTCGACATTGATCGGAATAAATTTTATTCCTTTGGACGTTGATAAAAATATGGGGTATTACAGTCTACCCCCCTTAAGAATCAACTTCGTCCCCGAAGTTGTGTTTCGGCTTTTCTCGCGCTAAGAGTTAGGGTCCTTTTGTTTATTTGGGATACAAACTATTCGGGTTTCAAAAATAAATGCTTATGCATTCTTACGGGGTATTACATCCTCCCCCCCTTAAGATTACAGTTATGTCCCCATAACTGCCTATGTATTATTAACAACCAGGCTCGGGTATCATCACATATGATCCTTCCTCAGTTTTCTTCTAGTTGCCATTTTATGATATAGAAGCACGCGAAGATGAGTTTCTAAGTGATCAAGATCTAGGACTAAGGCAAAGTTAGTCTTAAGTTGGCGCTTCTAAGTCAAGACTCAAGGTCATGTCGAACACTAGAGTGAGAAGGTTATGTATCACATATGATTCACAAAAAAGGTTAGTACAGATATTTATGTATGCATATGCATATGTGATCCCCCCCAAAAAAAAAAAAATTTTATGCATGCCTTTATTTATCCATGGGTTTTAAAAATAAATTTATTCCATGGATAGATTAAAATAAGGATAAAAGGTTTGGGCCACTATATTGGGCCGAAAGAAATAAATTATTTGGGCTTTAAATAAAAACAAGGTTGTTGGGCCAAAAATAATTTCTTGGGCTTCTAAAAAAATTTGGGTTAAAAATTTGGGCCTTAACTTCAAAATAATAATTGGGCTCTTTAAAATATATTACTAGTTTAGAAATAATAACTTTAAAAATAATAGTACTTGAAAACAATAGTTTAAAAATTTTCCGGGCTCTGATACCACATTGTAACACCCCGGTTTTGGTAACCCAGGCCGGGATGCCACCGCCACACCTCCCTAGCAAGACACGGTTTCTCCGAGCTCACTAAAGAGATGCAAGGCTATGGTTTTTCAGAATTTAAAATATTCAAACAGCCCATTCATATATAATTTAAAGATAATACATCAAAGTTGCAGCGGAATTTAAATATAGGGCCAACATGGCCAAAACACGGGTTAAACAGGCCCGTTCATGCAAGTCGTAATTAAATGCAGGGATTTAAAATAAAGATTTCCCCTAATGTTCCCATGTATGCATATGACGATGCATATTCTTCGTACTCTGTAAGAAAAAGGAGATATATGGTTTCGGTCAGCAAAAACGCGCTGAGTAAGTTAACACATAGCATGGGTTAGGGGTTTCAAAGCCTTTAATTAAATTTAATAAAAACATTTCAACAATATTTAATTTAGCCGGCAATCCGGCGGCCGCAGCCAATTTCATAAAATCTAAGCTTTTTAATATATTTCCCGTTACGCCATCATCTCAACAATATATGTAACACCCCGGTTTTGGTAACCCAGGCCGGGATGCCACCGCCACACCTCCCTAGCAAGACACGGTTTCTCCGAGCTCACTAAAGAGATGCAAGGCTATGGTTTTTCAGAATTTAAAACATTCAAACAGCCCATTCATATATAATTTAAAAATAATACATCAAAGTTGCAGCGGAAATTTTAATTTGTGCAGCGGAAATAAGTATAAGGGCCAACATGGCCAAAACACGGGTTAAACATTCCCGTTCATGCAAGTCGTAATTAAATGCAGGGATTTAAAATAGAGATTTCCCCTAATGTTCCCATGTATGCATATGACGATGCATATTCTTCGACTCTGTAAGAAAAAGGGGATAAATGGTTTGGGTCAGCAAAAACGCGCTGAGTAAGCTAACACATAGCATGGGTTAGGGGTTTCAAAGCCTTTAGTTAAATTTAATAAAAAGATTTCTTGTAGGAAAATGATTTGCAAGGCATAAAGACTTAAAAACCTTAAATATTTTGTTCTCCCGTTACATAACCATTTCATCAATATATCATTTAGCCGGTGATCCGGCGGCCGCAGCCAATTTCAAAAGTATCATTTAGCCGGTGATCCGGCGGCCTCAGCCAATTTCAATAGTATCATTTCTCAAAATATTTTTCGTTTCTTTTATAGTTCACCATTCACCAGGGCTCTTGTGACCGCAATCCTCATAACCAATATTTCCGCAGGAAATCATACAATCGCCCTTGGGGAATCTAACCCGCAAGAACTCAATACATCCTGGGGAATCTAACCCGCAGGAATCAACATACAATCGCCCTTGGGGAATCTAACCCGCAAGAACTCAAATACATCATTGGGAATCAAACCCGCATGAATCATATTGATAACGTCAAACTTGGTCACAAGTCCCCAATGTTTCTAAAGAATTCTTTTACAGAAAATGTTTTTATTTGGTGTAACGGGATTTTTCAAAAGTATAGATATATCGTAATTCAACGTTTCGATCGTTGTTTAAAAGATTTCAAAAATCGATCGATGTCACAGTTTACGCCTTTTTGGTTTAAAAATCCATTTCTTAGGCGATTGTTTTGAAATTTGTACAGTAGCTCAAAAACATCCCAACGAACAACTTTCGTGTTTTAAGTTTTTCGGAAAAACGATGTGAAGCATGTCAAAAATCGAGTTTTCTTCAGAAACAAAAAGCTGTCAGAATTCAGGTTTGACGACGTTAAAAGATTCGACTTTTTATCATATCAAATGGACTTCAAAAATTCTGAAATTTTACAGAGACATACTAGACATGATTTCCAACAACTTTTATTTAGATCATGAAGATTGGTTCGGGCTAGAAATGATAGGAATAAGCTCATCAAGATCGGTTATGAAATCTGTCATCCTTTGACAATTCTTAAAAACACAGAATATGTTCGATACGATTTGGGGTATCAAAACTTGATGAAAATCTTTGAAATTTTTACACAATATAGATTAAGATCTTTGGATCAAAATCTTAGTTTTGAGTTTTCAGGTTTGAACACTCGAAGTAATAGAAATATACTCATCAAGTTCGGTTAAGAAATCTGTCAAGGTTCTTGACATCGGTACTAACGCAGATCGGATCGGCTCAGATTCGGAGGCTCAAATCTCAACGAAAAATTCTAAAAACTTACAGTAATGTTCTAAACTCATAGATCTACAACTTTCATGTTCAACACCAATCCTAGATCGGCCTAGATCCAAGGTCAAAATAACCAACAAGATTGAGAGTGAAATCTGCCAAAGTTCTAAGATCCAGATTTAATACTCTTCGGTTTTGGGTTGGTTTCAGGTTTCAAAACATCATGAAAAATTCTGAAATTTTTACAGAAGCTAGACCAAAGTCTTAGGAACACTTTTCATGTTTTGAGTTTTATTGTTTGAGCAGCTTTAGAGGTTCGAAAAATTCATACGAAAACGCTGCGTTGAGGGTTTCTCTTGTTGACAGATTTTTAGAGTTTCTAAATCTCTATGTTTGGTTGCATTTTAAGTCACCCAAAACCATAATAAGGTTAACTTACAGTGGGGATGATGTCTAGGAAGTCACGGGGTCGTCCGGAATCCACGGGATGTCACGAACGAATCTCTTCCACCCGATTTATTCTTCCTTTGGCTCCGATTTGTGTTTGAATACGAAGATTCGTAAGTTAGGATGATGGTTATGATCTTAAAACAATAAATAAACTTGATTTACATCTTACCAACAATCCAAAGCTTGCAATCCTTGATCTACACACTTCCTCGGTCGGATTTGGTTGCCGGAAAGTTGCCGGAAATTCGTCGGAAGTTCGTCAGAAAGGTGTTTTGGCTTTGGGAGAGTTTGGGAGTGAAGAGAAAGTGTGGAGGCTGAAAATGGGGTGTTAGGGGTGGGGTTTGGCCATTAAAGGGACAAAGAATCCCGGATTTGGAGGCCTAGGCAGACAATTAGGCGGCTGCTACAGTAGCCTACTGCTACAGTAGCCACGTGCTACAGTAGTGCTACAGTAGCGCTACAGTAGTGCTACAGTAACTTCTCTTTTTTTTTTTTTTTTTTTTAAATATTAAGATTCCTTCTCGGATATATTTCGACATTGATCGGAATAAATTTTATTCCTTTGGGCGTTGATAAAAATTCGGGGTATTACATCCTCCCCCCCTTAAGAATCAACTTCGTCCCCGAAGTTGCGCCCTCACTTTCTTTTGGGCTCAATTTAATGTTGGGGTATCTCCATCTACTTTCCTTAAGGATAAACGTCTTTCACAAGAAATTAATTCCATTCCTGTGAATTAAATTTCTCGGGTGTTACATCCTCTCCCCCTTAGAAATCAACTTCGTCCTCGAAGTTGTGCTTCGGCTTTTCTCACGCTAAGAGTTAGGGTCCTTTTGTTTATTTGGGATACAAACTATTCGGGTTTCAAAAATAAATGCTTATGCATTCTTACGGGGTATTACATCCTCCCCCCCTTAAGATTACAGTTATGTCCCCATAACTGCCTATGTATTATTCACAACCAGGTTCGGGTATCATCGCATATGATCCTTCCTCAGTTTTCTTCTAGGTGCCATTTTAGAAGCACGCGAAGATGAGTTTCTAAGTGATCAAGATCTAGGACTAAGGCAAATTTAGTCTTTAGCAAGCGCTCCTAAGTCAAGGTCATGTCGAGTTCTAAGGTAGGAGTGTTTCTTATTACCGATAATTCACATAAAAAGAGTTAGTGTAAATATTTATGTATGCATATGCATATGTGTCCCCCCAATAAAAAAAATTTTATGCATGCATTTATTTATCCATGGGTTTTAAAAATAAATTTAATCCATGGATAGATTAAAATAAGGATAAAAGGTTTGGGCCACTATATTGGGCCGAAAGAAATAAATTATTTGGGCTTTAAATAAAAACAAGGCTATTGGGCCAAGATAATTTCTTGGGCTTCTAAAAAAAAATTTTTGGGCTAAAAATTTGGGCTTTAATTTCAAAATAATAATTGGGCTCTTTAAAATAGTAGTTTAAAAATATTCCGGGCTCTGATACCAACCTTGGTATCAGACATTTTCTTTAAAATAAATAGCTTTAAAATAGTCTGGGCTCTGATACCACTCTGTAACACCCCGGTTTTGGTAACCCAGGCCGGGATGCCACCGCCACACCTCCCTAGCAAGACACGGTTTCTCCGAGCTCACTAAAGAGATGCAAGGCTATGGTTTTTCAGAATTTAAAACATTCAAACAGCCCATTCATATATAATTTAAAAATAATACATCAAAGTTGCAGCGGAAATTTTAATTTGTGCAGCGGAAATAAGTATAAGGGCCAACATGGCCAAAACACGGGTTAAACATTCCCGTTCATGCAAGTCGTAATTAAATGCAGGGATTTAAAATAGAGATTTCCCCTAATGTTCCCATGTATGCATATGACGATGCATATTCTTCGACTCTGTAAGAAAAAGGGGATAAATGGTTTGGGTCAGCAAAAACGCGCTGAGTAAGCTAACACATAGCATGGGTTAGGGGTTTCAAAGCCTTTAGTTAAATTTAATAAAAAGATTTCTTGTAGGAAAATGATTTGCAAGGCATAAAGACTTAAAAACCTTAAATATTTTGTTCTCCCGTTACATAACCATTTCATCAATATATCATTTAGCCGGTGATCCGGCGGCCGCAGCCAATTTCAAAAGTATCATTTAGCCGGTGATCCGGCGGCCTCAGCCAATTTCAATAGTATCATTTCTCAAAATATTTTTCGTTTCTTTTATAGTTCACCATTCACCAGGGCTCTTGTGACCGCAATCCTCATAACCAATATTTCCGCAGGAAATCATACAATCGCCCTTGGGGAATCTAACCCGCAAGAACTCAATACATCCTGGGGAATCTAACCCGCAGGAATCAACATACAATCGCCCTTGGGGAATCTAACCCGCAAGAACTCAAATACATCATTGGGAATCAAACCCGCATGAATCATATTGATAACGTCAAACTTGGTCACAAGTCCCCAATGTTTCTAAAGAATTCTTTTACAGAAAATGTTTTTATTTGGTGTAACGGGATTTTTCAAAAGTATAGATATATCGTAATTCAACGTTTCGATCGTTGTTTAAAAGATTTCAAAAATCGATCGATGTCACAGTTTACGCCTTTTTGGTTTAAAAATCCATTTCTTAGGCGATTGTTTTGAAATTTGTACAGTAGCTCAAAAACATCCCAACGAACAACTTTCGTGTTTTAAGTTTTTCGGAAAAACGATGTGAAGCATGTCAAAAATCGAGTTTTCTTCAGAAACAAAAAGCTGTCAGAATTCAGGTTTGACGACGTTAAAAGATTCGACTTTTTATCATATCAAATGGACTTCAAAAATTCTGAAATTTTACAGAGACATACTAGACATGATTTCCAACAACTTTTATTTAGATCATGAAGATTGGTTCGGGCTAGAAATGATAGGAATAAGCTCATCAAGATCGGTTATGAAATCTGTCATCCTTTGACAATTCTTAAAAACACAGAATATGTTCGATACGATTTGGGGTATCAAAACTTGATGAAAATCTTTGAAATTTTTACACAATATAGATTAAGATCTTTGGATCAAAATCTTAGTTTTGAGTTTTCAGGTTTGAACACTCGAAGTAATAGAAATATACTCATCAAGTTCGGTTAAGAAATCTGTCAAGGTTCTTGACATCGGTACTAACGCAGATCGGATCGGCTCAGATTCGGAGGCTCAAATCTCAACGAAAAATTCTAAAAACTTACAGTAATGTTCTAAACTCATAGATCTACAACTTTCATGTTCAACACCAATCCTAGATCGGCCTAGATCCAAGGTCAAAATAACCAACAAGATTGAGAGTGAAATCTGCCAAAGTTCTAAGATCCAGATTTAATACTCTTCGGTTTTGGGTTGGTTTCAGGTTTCAAAACATCATGAAAAATTCTGAAATTTTTACAGAAGCTAGACCAAAGTCTTAGGAACACTTTTCATGTTTTGAGTTTTATTGTTTGAGCAGCTTTAGAGGTTCGAAAAATTCATACGAAAACGCTGCGTTGAGGGTTTCTCTTGTTGACAGATTTTTAGAGTTTCTAAATCTCTATGTTTGGTTGCATTTTAAGTCACCCAAAACCATAATAAGGTTAACTTACAGTGGGGATGATGTCTAGGAAGTCACGGGGTCGTCCGGAATCCACGGGATGTCACGAACGAATCTCTTCCACCCGATTTATTCTTCCTTTGGCTCCGATTTGTGTTTGAATACGAAGATTCGTAAGTTAGGATGATGGTTATGATCTTAAAACAATAAATAAACTTGATTTACATCTTACCAACAATCCAAAGCTTGCAATCCTTGATCTACACACTTCCTCGGTCGGATTTGGTTGCCGGAAAGTTGCCGGAAATTCGTCGGAAGTTCGTCAGAAAGGTGTTTTGGCTTTGGGAGAGTTTGGGAGTGAAGAGAAAGTGTGGAGGCTGAAAATGGGGTGTTAGGGGTGGGGTTTGGCCATTAAAGGGACAAAGAATCCCGGATTTGGAGGCCTAGGCAGACAATTAGGCGGCTGCTACAGTAGCCTACTGCTACAGTAGCCACGTGCTACAGTAGTGCTACAGTAGCGCTACAGTAGTGCTACAGTAACTTCTCTTTTTTTTTTTTTTTTTTTTAAATATTAAGATTCCTTCTCGGATATATTTCGACATTGATCGGAATAAATTTTATTCCTTTGGGCGTTGATAAAAATTCGGGGTATTACAATATATCATTTAGCCGGTGATCCGGCGGCCGCAGCCAATATCAATAGTAACAGTTAGCCGGTGATCCGGCGGCCTCAGCCAATTTCAAAAATATCACTTCTCAAAATATTTTTCGTTTCTTTTATAGTTCACCATTCACCAGGGCTCTTGTGACCGCAATCCTCATAACCAATATTTCCGCAGGAAATCATACAATCGCCCTTGGGGAATCTAACCCGCAAGAACTCAATACATCCTGGGGAATCTAACCCGCAGGAAAACATACCATCGCCCTTGGGGAATCTAACCCGCAAGAACTCAAATACATCATTGGGAATCAAACCCGCATGAATCATATTGATAATATCAAACTTGGTCACAAGTCCCCAATGTTTCAAAAGAATTCTTTTACAAAAATGTTTTTATTCGGTGTAACGGGATTTTTCAAAAATATAGCTTTATCGTAATTCCAACGTCTCGATCGTTGTTTAAAAGATTTCAAAAATCGATCGATGTCACAGTTTGCGCTTTTTTGGTTTAAAAATCCATTTCTTAGGCGATTGATCTGAAATTTGTACAGCATCTCAAAAACATCCCAACGAACAACTTTCGTGTTTTAAGTTTTTCGGAAAAACGATGGGAAGCATGTCAAAAATCGAGTTTTCGACTCAAACAAAAAGCTGTCAGGATTCAGGTTTGACTCCTTTCAAGGATTTGACTTTTTATCATATCAAATGATCTCCAAAAATTCTGAAATTTTTCAGAGACATACTAGACATGATTTCAAACAACTTTTGTTTAGAACTCAAAGATTGGATCGGACTAGAAATGATAGGAATAAGCTCCTCAAGATCGGTTATGAAATCTGTCATCCTTTGACAATCCTTAAAAACGCAGAATATGTCCGATACGATTTGGGGTATCAAAACTTGATGAAAATCTTTGAAATTTTTACACAACATAGATTAAGCTTTTAGGATCAAAATCTTAGTTTTGAGTTTTCAGGTTTGAACACTCGAAGTAATAGAAATATGCTCATCAAGTTTGATTGTGAAATCTATCAAGGTTCTTGACATCGGTTCTGACGCAGATCGGATTGGCTCGAGTTCGGAGGCTCAAATCTCAACGAAAAATTCTAAAAACTTACAGAAATGTTCTAAACTCATAGATCTACAATTCTTATGTTCAACTCCAATCCTAGATCGGCCTAGATCCATGGTCAAAATAACCAACAAGATTGAGTAAAAATTCTGTCCAAAGTTCTAAGATCCAGATTTAATACTCTTCGGTTTTGGGTTGGTTTCAGGTTTCAAAACACCATGAAAAATTATGAAATTTTTACAGAGGCTAGACCAAAGTCTTAGCAACACTTTTCATGTTTTGAGTTTTATTGTTTGAGCAGCTTTAGAGGTTCGAAAAATTCATACGAAAACGCTGCGTTGAGGGTTTTCTCTTGTTGACAGATTTTTGTTAATTTTCTTGAGTTGAATCTCTATGTTCGGTTGCATTTTAAGTCACCCAAAACCATAGTAAGGTTAACTTACAGTGGGGATGATGTTTAGGAAGTCACGGGGTCGTCCGGAATCCACGGGATGTCACGAACGAATCTCTTCCACCCGATTTATTCTTCCCTTGGCTCCGATTTGTGTTCGAATATGAAGATTCGTAAGTTAGTATGATGTTTATGATCTTAAAATCATAAGGAAACTTGAATAACATCTTACCAACAATCCAAAGCCTGCAATCCTTGATCTACACACTTCCTTGGTTGGATTTGGTTGCCGGAAACTCGTCGGAAAGTCGCCGGAAGTTCGTCGGAAGAGTGTTTGGCTTTTGGGAGAGTTTTTGGAGAGTTTGGGGTGAATGATTGATGAAAATGGCTGAGAATGGGGATGGGATTGATTACATAACATCCAAAAAGATGCCACACCCGTGATAGATCAAGATTCCCACCTTTGGGACCCAAAAAATGGCAAAAAGTCCCAAAAACACATAAATCCCGACTGCTACAGTAGCATGCTACAGTAGCGTGCTACAGTAGCATGCTACAGTAACCTTTTTTTTTTTTTTTTTTTTTTTTTTTAAATTTTTTTTTTTTTTTATATATATATATATTAAGATTCTTATCTTAAAAAAAATCATAATGTGGGAATTTTTGTGATCTTGTAAGTCATACATAGCTTCAAAAAGGAATATATTCTTTATTTGAAAATGACAAGATATGATTAATATTCCACCCTACAATTTCAAACCATAGTCAAATTATTCCCAATTATATTATGACATTCTAGAATAATTCATAAAAAAATATGGGTAGAATGATTAATCAAGGATATATAGAAAATAGATAATTCTCATTATAATTTAAACATGTAAATATATACATGTATATACATGTGTACATGTTTGGAAAGATTATTTCAAGACCAAGGTATATATGTGTATATAAACTTGTATATGGATTTAAAATATTCTATGAACCATATACTTATTACACTTGATATTGAAATCCATATATTTATTTGAAAAGACAAATATATATAATTTTTTTAAAGTATGTTTTGTAGAAAATAATATACTAATCTTTAAGCACATATTTGAACATATAAATATATATAGATTTGATTAAAAATCTACTTAGTGAATTGATCAAAATATATATATTCATACATATATATCGGGCAATTTCTATGGTATTACAGTTATAACGGCCATTATCTTTGAATCTCCTTGCTCTTATACATCTATTCAGTAAGTTAACACTCTCTCTTTAAGTTTGGAGATCCTCATCCATGTTTTAAGAGTACAAAATTAGAATTCCCTCATTATACCAAAATCTGTCCGTTTTTATCAGAGCGTATTTTTATCAGAGCGTATTTTTAAACTCTAAGTATTTGTAAACTGTTAAATATAGAACTGCATGAGCTGATTCTGTCTAAGGAGTCTGGTTTTTAAAGATTGCCCGTCTATAACACCCCATAAAATTTTGCATAAAATCCTAAATTTCAAATAGTGACATTTAAAGTTTCTAAAATAAAATGTCTTCTAAATTCTAAGTGTGAACACTACATTAGCCACCAATTTTATTTGTAGTGTATATCTTGGATACGTGAATCATGGCTTTGATTGGATAATTTATTTGTTATATTTAACTATATTATATATAATGTTAAATATTGATAAAGGCTTGTCATTATTTTATTTTTCTTTTGATACAATCTTGACTAATAATAGTAACAAGATTCTGAAAATAATAGTAGTAAAATAAATATATTTTAAAAAAAAAAAAGCTCTTTCTAATAATGATAATATTAACTTAATGGATTTAAATAATCTATTAATTATGTAGTATCTACATAATTAATTGGTACAAGTCCGATGGTACCATAAATTTATAAATGTCGGATTAATATTATTAGATATGGATTAAAATATTAATCCATTCAAGTGTTGAAAAATTATATTTTGTCTAACTACTTAAGTACTACTTAAGTAACAATTATCCCAAATTAAGGATTCGGAGCCTTTAATTATTTGATTATTGGTGCCAAATTAGTAAATAAAATTTATCCCATTAAATCCGTAAGTTTAAAATTTTAAGTGTTAAGAATTATTAAGTCCATAGTTTAGATTAATTAGTTGGTTGGATAAAATTGGGCCAGTAAATTGTATGACCCAACAAGTAAAAGAAGAGAGCAAAATAAATAAATAAATAAATAAAAGCCCAAAACACAAACCAATTAGGCCCAATCCAACTCAAAAGCCCAACCCATTACACAAACCCTAACCCTAACCCTAATGCACCAGCCGCCTTTCCGGCGCCGCCACCGCCGGCGGCGAACTTCCGGCGAGCCGCCGGCCACCACCCACGGCCTCTTTCCGGGCCTCCGCCGCCCCTGCTCCACCACCTCCACCCTCATTTCGCCATTCCCACACCATCTCCGCCACCGCCGGACGGCCACTGCCACCACTGTTTCCCCCATTTCCGGCCATCTCCAACCCGACAATCCGGCCACCAAATCCGTCACCATCCTCCACCATCCGCCGCGCCACCCTCACCCCAAAAGGATTCGAAATCCGCCACCACCTTTCCTCCCTTTTTCCGGCCAACACCATCACCCGCCACCATCTTCTCCATCCACCTCCATTCCCATCTTTTTTTTTTTCTTCCAATCCAAACATTAATCAAAACCACATAACAAAGAAAAAGAGAGGAAAGGAGATGAGAAGAAGGAGAGGAGGAAGAAGGCCGCCACCGCCTAGCCACTGCCGGCCTCCCTCCGACGAGGCCGCTGCCGCTATCGCCTGACCGCCGCCTGTCGCCGCCGGAACCGACGGCCTCCCCCACCATCGTCCTCCATCCTTTTCCTCAACCTTCAAGATCCGCCACCACCATCTTCCTCCACCAGCGGCCACTACCAGTGCCACCACCGCCACCCGGCAGCCCGCGGCCACCGCCGCCCTTTTCCCCATCTCGAGCCACCACCCCGGCGGCCTCCCCACCACCCGCAGCCACCACCCACAGCCACCACCACCACCACCCCTTCTCCAAAAATTCAAACACCCATAAAAAAAAAAAAGATAGAGAAGAAGAGAGCCATTGTCGGCAACCGGTCTGTAACACCCCGGTTTTGGTAACCCAGGCCGGGATGCCACCGCCACACCTCCCTAGCAAGACACGGTTTCTCCGAGCTCACTAAAGAGATGCAAGGCTATGGTTTTTCAGAATTTAAAACATTCAAACAGCCCATTCATAAATAATTTAAAGATAATACATCAAAGTTGCAGCGGAAATTTTAATTTGTGCAGCGGAAATAAAGTATAAGGGCCGACATGGCCAAAACACGGGTTAAACAGGCCCGTTTATGCAAGTCGTAATTAATGCAGGGATTTAAATTCCCCTAATGTTCCCATGTATGCATATGACGATGCATATTCTTCGTACTCTGTAAGAAAAAGGAGATATATGGTTTGGGTCAGCAAAAACGCGCTGAGTAAGTTAACACATAGCCTGGGTTAGGGGTTTCAAAGCCTTTAATTAAATTTAATAAAAAGATGTTTGAGCTTTTAAAAAAAATTCTTCCCGTTACGCCATCATCTCAACGATATTTAATTTAGCCGGTGATCCGGCGGCCGCAGCCAATATCAAAAGTATCATTTAGCCGGTGATCCGGCGGCCTCAGCCAATTTCAAAAATATCATTTCCCAAAATATTTTTCGTTTCTTTTATAGTTCACCATTCACCAGGGCTCTTGTGACCGCAATCCTCATAACCAATATTTCCGCAGGAAATCATACAATCGCCCTTGGGGAATCTAACCCGCAAGAACTCAATACATCCTGGGGAATCTAACCCGCAGGAAAAACATACAATCGCCCTTGGGGAATCTAACCCGCAAGAACTCAAATACATCATTGGGAATCAAACCCGCATGAATCATATTGATAATGTCAAACTTGGTCACAAGTCCCCAATGTTTCAAAAGAATTCTTTTACAGAAAATGTTTTTATTTGGTGTAACGGGATTTTTTTCAAAAATATAGCTTTATCGTAATTCCAACGTCTCGATCGTTGTTTTAAAAGATTTCAAAAATTCGATCGATGTCACAGTTTGCGCCTTTTTGGTTTAAAAATCCATTACTTAGGCGATTGATCTGAAATTTGTACAGCAACTCAAAAACATCTCAACGAACAACTTTCGTGTTTTAAGTTTTTCGGAAAAACGATGGGAAGCATGTCAAAAATCGAGTTTTCTACAGAAACGAAAAGCTGTCATGATTCAGGTTTGACAACGTTAAAAGATTTGACTTTTTGACATAACAAATGGACTTCAAAAATTCTGAAATTTTACAGGCACATACTAGACTTGATTTCCAACAACTTTTGTTTAGATCATGAAGATTGGTTCGGACTAGAAATGATAGGAATAAGCTCCTCAAGATCGGTTATGAAATCTGTCATCCTTTCGAAAACTCTTAAAACGCAGAATATGTCCGATACGATTTGGGGTATCAAAACTTGATGAAAATTTCTGAAATTTTTACACAATATAGCTTATGATCTTTGGATCAAAATCTTAGTTTTGAGTTTTCAGGTTTGAACACTCGAAGTAATAGAAATATGCTCATCAAGTTCGGTTAAGAAATCTGTCAAGGTTCTTGACATCGGTTCTAACGCAGATCGGATCGGCTCGAGTTTGGAGGTTCAAATCTCAATGAAAAATTCTAAAAACTTACAGTAATATTCCAAACTCATAGATCTACAATTCTTATGTTCAACTCCAATCCTAGATCGGTCTAGATCTAAGGTAAAAATAACCAACAAGTTCGAACAAAAATTCTGTCAAGGATTCTAAGATCCAGATTTGATACTCTTCGGTTTTGGGTCGGTTTCAGGTTTCAAAACATCATGAAAAATTCTAAAATTTTTACAGTAGCTAGATTACTGTCTTAGGAACACTTTTCATGTTTTGAGTTTTATTGTTTGAGCAGCTTTAGAGGTTCGAAAAATTCATACGAAAACGCTGCGCCGGGGGTTTTTCTTGTTGACAGATTTTAGAGTTTTTAAAACTCTATGTTTGGTTGCATTTTAAGTCACCCAAAACCATAGTAAGGTTAACTTACAAAGATTGTGTTCTTGATTCGTCCAAACACCTACGAACGGATCTACGAAACGCAAAGTTCCCGACTTTGGCCACGAACGTATTTGCAATCAACGATTCAAGAGTTAGATTGGGGATTTGAGAGGAAAAAAACGAGATTGAGAACCTAAGATACTACTTACCAAAGATCTAAGCACTGTGATCCTTGATCTACACACTTCCTTGGTCGGATTTGGTTGCCGGAAAGTTGCCGGAAGTTCGCCGGAAGTTCGCCGGAAAGTATTTTGGCTTTGGGAGAGTTTTGGGAGTGTTTTTGGGTGAAGAAATGAAGTAGTGGGTGATAATGGGGTGTTGGGGGTGTATTTTTGGCATTAAAGGGACAAAAATCCGACAAGGGATCGGCTGCTACAGTACCCGCACGTGCTACAGTACTGCTACAGTAGACACGTGCTACAGTAACTTTTAATATTTTTTTTTTTTTTTTTTTTTAATATTAAGATTCCTTCTCTACAAAAATAAAAATCATAATGTGGGAATTATCCGTGATTGTTGGGACAATTCGATAAACTCGTTTCGAGTTGTTATCTTCCGATAAATAATAAATTCCGCTCTCTCGGAATTATTTCGGTTTTAATAATTTAAATCCAATTCTTTATTTTTGGATTTAAATTTTCGATGGCGATTTCTCGGGTATTACACGGTTGCCATCGCCGCATCTCCATCGCCGCTCGTTGTGTGCCCGGAGAAATTCATAAGTGTAGGGACTAAGATGAGGAAGTTTGTGGAGGATAAGGAGGGGTGGTAGACAGGATTTTTTGGTGGAGGGGCTATTGTTGTTGATGGAATTAAAGAGGATGTGGATCCATTGTCTATAAAGAATGCCCCAATTCCTTTAATCAGTCCACAAATTACTCCATGTCCTGCATTATTTTCAGTATTGATTTTCATTCCCAGCTATTCTCACATTTTATTCCGCTATTTTGAGAGCAGTAGGGAGAGGTCAGATTAACAATTCCCTGGTAAGAATTATTAAAAAAAAAATGTGTATAGTTATTATTCTAAAATACTATTATATTATACTAAACTAATTTAAAATTTTTGCTAGCCAAATAGCTGTAAAAGGGGTATCTGCTCGTAGCCTGTGCGTGTGTCATACCATTTCACCACGGTAACAGTAAGTGGATTTTTACTCATTGGAGTAAGCCCAATTTTATTTTAGCTTGAGCATAAATTTCAATACCGCATTTATATTTTAAATTTATGCTTATTGCTCCCTACTGTTTTTGGAATATTGGTATGCCATTTTTACTGTGCTTAATAATTGTTATAACCATTCTCAAAATCCTACGGATTTTTGAGCGCGCATTGTTACGGGGGTGGGACTGTGTGTGGGTCGCTGCTGCCCAACTCCCACGTTTGTTGTGCAATATTTAGCCACACGGGGACCACTGGGATTATTCAGCCCGATGCCATTACTTTATCTCACAGTGGGTTTGAGGAAATTTCTTACCTCTCCCACACCCTTGAGTGTATGTGCGAATTGGGCCCTACGGCGGGGAACCTGCACATCACGGTGGCTGACATAATTATTTCTCGGTAACGCATATTGTTATATATCTGTTCCCGGGATATAGATTAATATTTCATTTATGTATAAATTATCCTTGTTTAAGCATGCCTTATTCCCTAAATATTATTTAAATTATTTCCGTAACCCGACCTCCTCCGGGAGTAAGGGTCTACTTACTCAGCGATTGTTTTTCGCTGACTCTACACTTTTCATATTCATTTGCAGGTTTTGATATTTGTGAAGATCAGTAAACATTTCACGCATCGGGCACGGTTTGGGTTTATTCCGAATAATTTAAATTTGAGTGCAAGTTATGTATAATATTTTAAATCTCCTTATTGAAGTTAAACAACTTGGCATATGCGTGTTAAATAAGCGAGGACGTATATTTTAAAGTTTCCATCCGTTCCTGTAATTTATACGCCTCGTATTTTAATGTATGATGAACGATTATATTTATATGAGTGTGTGATAAACTATTATATTTTTTTAAAGTGTCTCTTTTATTAAATAAAACTTCCCTGGATTTATTCCAATATTATCGCTGCACGCAAAAAAATATATATATATATACATATATATATATTCATCTGTTTTGGTTATGTAAACCAAATAAATTTATTAGATTTTTTTTTATACTTATTACAGCATTATCAGCTTATGCGTAAATTATATGTTAGCTTATCCGGAAAATAAGTAACATATATATTAAACTCTGATTTTATGCAAGTATGCCTGCTAGCCGTAGCGTATTCCGGACGGCCCGGAATGCGTGGCGGTAACATCGGCCCATTCTTCCCACACTGTGCTTCCGTTGTTCTTTCAGGGAAAATGGGGGTGTTACAGATTGGTATCAGAGCTGCTTTTGCTCAAAAAAAAAAAAAAAAAAAAAAACTTTTGCACAAGAAATTATTTTTAAGCATCATTGCTATAGTACAATAATTTATTGCCATAGTACATTAATTTATTGCTATAGTACATTACTACTATATATACATTTAATTTATAAAAAAAAAAATTATTTTCAGTTTGTCTCTTTGAAAGACAAAAAGTGATGCCGGATTTAATGACATCTTTGATGCCGGTGACTGTGCCGTATTTAGTGACTTTTTTTTATATATATAATTTTTAAACATATATATATAAAATATGCCAAGTACTATTTTTTTTAAATATATTTTGGGATGGGAACACACACATATGCATATAGGCACGAGCAGAAATCTTTGCTTTATAGGTATTTATTTATATTTAGAATTTTTCAAACACCATAAAAAAAAAAATTCACTAGAGTGAGTGGCCAAAACGTTCGTATTCATTAATAATAAAGAATGAGATTTTCCTTTCAGAAAGTCCCGCTAAGAAGGTATGAAATGTAGTGTTGTCCAGCTAGAGTATTAACCTGCAAGTGGGGACAATGTGACATATCCAGTTGGTGTAAGATTTATTAGGGGATGATTTATAGTACTAAAAACAAATAAATTTATTCAGACAAGTGTTCACTTGTCTATGTTAGTGTGCGCATTAAATTTTATTGAAAGTGATGTTTGCTGTTGAAATAATTAATTAAATAAATTCATCTACTTTCGGCGCTAATATTGGTCCGGTCTTGTCTTATTGAAGGTCACTATTAGTTCAAAGAATCCAATATATTCGCCTATCTTTGACTTTTAGTCTAGTGCCAAGTGATGTCTGAAATGATGTGATTCTCTGTTTAGCCCGGTATCTTGAATACACTTTCGATTCGAGTAGAGTAGTAAGGTTCAGAAGGTAGTCAAGTGCAGATAAAAGAAATAAATAAATAAATAAAGAAATAAAAATAAAATAAAATATTAGATATGCGTGAACATGAAAAGATATAAAGGGGATTTTATAGGTAATTATTTTGTTAGTAGGCCATGATAGGTGAATACACTATAACACTCCATAAAATTTTGACTAACATTTTTATATTGTAATTAATAATAACAAAACTTATATAAATAAAAATGCATCCTAGGTTTAATTATTGGTCTTTAAATAATTTAAATCGATATTTTCTAGGCAGCAATTATGTAATCGATCATAGTCAAGATGTTAAAATTTTTATGTAATTTAAAGGGTTTTGAACTACTCATGAAAACAATAATAAATGCGCTAAGATTAATAATTTTTTTTTAGTTAAGGATTAACTATGGTTTTTCAGATGCCTCGAGGACGCCCAAGGAAATACCCGGTGAACCCACCTGTGGCACCTAACCCTGTTGAAGGAGCACAGAACCCGGCGGGAAATAGACAAGATCCTATCGAGGGTCGGCAAGCCCGGTTGGAACAGTTGTTACTTACTATTGGTGCTGCTGTGGAACGACAATTGGCGAGACAAGAAGAACAAGAGGAACAACCCACGGATTATATTGGGGCTATCCACAAGTACCAGCCGCCCAGATACGCCGGACATGAGGACCCAGCCAAATTGGAAGGTTGGATAGAAGCATTTGACAAGTTACTAGAGGCAGTGCAATGTCCAGCAGAAAAAATGGTAGAAGTGGCTACGTTCTTCCTGAGTGGCAAAGCAAATACTTGGTGGCGAAACCAGGAAGATCGGAACATCAGTTGGCCAGAATTTCAGGAAGCCCTGCGAGTAAGATTCTACTCCATTAGCGTGAAAAATGCTAAGTATGAGGAATTCGTCACTCTAAGGCAAGGCAATCGCTCTGTCCACGACTACTATGAGAAATTCAACGAACTCATTCGCTTTGCTCCGGGACTGGTAAACACTGATCATGCACAGGCTCAGAAGTTCGAGCTCGGCCTCAACCGGGAAATCCGCGAAGGATTGGGAGGAAAACAGTTTTCCAGTCTCCAGAAGCTTTATGACCGAGCCATGACAGTTGAGAGAATTCGACAACCTAAGCGAAGGGAAGAGAACGTCGGGCAGTCCTCTACTGCGAACAAGAAAGGGCGCTTTGAAAGAAAACCAGATAGAAGGAACCTTGGGCCACGCCCTAACTTCTATGGCCCCAACCCGAGAAATGACAATCGCCCTCCTATTCCACTACCTTGCCCTAAGTGTAACAAACGTCATTGGATGCAAGCCTGCCCCAGATTCGGGGACTGTTTCAGATGTGGCCTTAATGGCCATATGGTCAATGATTGTGGCATACGTTTGGACGTTAACAGATTGCGGGGAGGATCTCAAGAGGGACCCTCGCTACAGAACAGAGGAATGCTTGAAAGGGAAATCAGGGAACCTACAGCCAAACCAGGGTCGTAATCAGACAAACCCTCCACCAGTTGCTCGGAACAACCAGGGGCGACTGAACGTGGTTAACCGAGCTGATCTCCGTGAAGCTGACGACGTCATAGCTGGTACGTTTACAGTTAAAGGTTTTTCGACATATGTTTTATTTGATTCTGGAGCATCATATTCCTTCATAGCAAGTAAGAAAGCGGAACAACTAGGATTTAGAACACCTAGTACAGTAAACTTAGGTGTTTTCTTTACCTAATGGGATAGTGGTGAATTGCTCACAGAAGTATATGGACGTGCCAATCCTTATATACGGGGTTGTGTTTGCAGCGGACTTGATTAAGTTCGACTTGCAAGACTTTGACATAATTCTGGGAATGGATTGGTTGACACGACACAAGGCTACCATTGACTGCGCTCAACAGAAGGTAACGGTGTATGGTCCCAATAAGAAGAGATTATCTATCTATGCGGAGCCATCGAGACCGAGGATTAAGATCGTCACGGCTCTAAAGATGAGGGAGTTAGCAACTAAGGGATATCCGATTTATCTCTGTCACGTTGAGGACAAAGAAGCTGAGGGAATTGTCCTAGGGAAAATCCCGGTTGTTCGAGATTTTCCGGACGTATTTCCAGATGATATACCGGGAATGCCACCACACAGAGGAGTAGAATTTACCATCGATTTGGCGCCAGGGACGCAACCTGTGTCCCAAAGCCCCATATCGGATGGCACCTGCAGAGAGCAAGGAATTAAAGGAGCAACTGGAAGAATTACTTGATAAAGGTTACATCAGACCAAGTACGTCACCATGGGGAGCTCCAGTGTTGTTCGTTCGCAAGAAAGACGGTAGTATGCGACTTTGTATAGACTACCGTGGATTGAATCAGGTGACAATCAAAAATAAGTATCCTCTCCCAAGGATCGATGATCTGTTTGATCAATTGAAAGGTGCAAGGATATTCTCAAAAATTGATCTGAGATCTGGATATCATCAGCTGAGGGTGGCTGAAGAGGATATTCCAAAGACGGCTTTTCGAACCAGATATGGCCATTATGAATTTACAGTAATGTCATTCGGGTTAACGAATGCCCCAGCAGTATTTATGAGTCTGATGAATGACGTTTTCCGCGAGCTGTTGGATATCTGCGTAGTAGTGTTCATTGACGATATTCTGATCTACTCCAAAGGGGAGCGCGAGCACGAAGAACACTTACGCAAAGTTTTGACAATACTAAGGGATCACCAGTTGTACGCAAAATTGTCAAAATGTGAATTCTGGCTGAACAAGGTGTCCTTTCTTGGACACACCGTATCAGCTGAAGGAATTTCGGTGGATCCAGCCAAAGTGTCAGCAGTGGTTGAATGGCCTGTACCGACTTCGCAGACTGAAATAAGAAGTTTCCTTGGTTTAGCCGGATATTACAGACGGTTCATGCAAGACTTCTCTAAGATTGCCAGACCGTTGACGCAGAATTTGAAAAAGGGAAGCAAGGTGATATGGACTCCGGAGTGCAACGCTGCGTTCGAGACATTAAAAAGGAGGCTAACCACGGCTCCTATACTAACACTTCCTACAGACACGGATGATTTTGAGGTGTACAGCGATGCATCCAAGAATGGACTAGGGTGTGTCCTAATGCAGCTCAGAAAAGTAATAGCTTATGCATCTCGACAGTTGAGACCTCATGAAGAAAATTATCCCACACATGACCTAGAACTTGCAGCGGTCGTGTTTGCACTGAAAATATGGAGACACTACCTGTATGGGAGGAAATGCAAGATCTACACCGATCATAAGAGTCTAAAGTATATTTTTACTCAGAAAGAGTTAAATATGCGACAAAGGAGATGGTTGGAATTGATTAAAGATTATGATTTGGACATTATTTACCATGAGGGTAAAGCAAATGTCGTAGCAGACGCACTTAGCCGCAGGGCTACGCATATGACAAGTATGAAGGTCATTCCACCGGAGTTGTATAAGGAGATAGCCAAATTTGGAATCGAGTTGGTGTATGAAGGGACACCAACAAGATTGTTTAGCACGATTGCTATTCGGCCAGATTTCTTTGAGGAAATTCGAGCTGGTCAACAAGGGGATGTTAAGCTGGAGAGAATAAAGGCCAAGATTGAACAGGGAAAGGCATCAGACTTCCAAATGGAAGCAGATGGATGTATTAAATTTCGGGGACGTTGGTGCATACCACAAGCATGTACCGAGTTTAAAAAGAAAAATTTTGGAAGAAGGACATGAGACGCCATACTCGGTTCATCGGGAGGAGATAAGTTGTACAAGGATATAAAGGAACATTTTTGGTGGCCTCGAATGAAAAAGGAAGTAGCAGATTTTGTTGAGCAATGTCCTATCTGTCAGAAGGTTTAAAGCGGAAAGGAAGAAACCCATCGGATTGGTTAAACCATTGGAAATCCCAACCTGGAAATGGGATAGTATCTCGATGGACTTTGTCTCAGGATTGCCGAGGACGCCATCAGGATATGATAAAATTTGGGTTATCGTCGACAGGTTAACCAAAGCTGCTATCTTCATACCTATGCGAGAAAAATGGAGTATGGAACAGTTAGCAAAGGCCTATGTGGAGAATGTGGTAAGGAGACATGGAGTTCCGCAGGACATAGTGTCAGACCGCGATGGGAGATTTACTTCAAATTTCTGGACGAAGCTTCAAGAGGCACTTGGTACAAAGCTTAACTTAAGTACGGCTTTTCACCCGACAACTGACGGACAAACTGAGAGGGACTATTCAAACACTTGAGGATATGTTGAGATCATGTGTCTTGGAGTTTGGTGGTAGCTGGGAAAAACATTTGGCACTAATAGAGTTCTCTTACAACAATAGCTATCACGCGAGCATTGGAATGGCACCGTTTGAAGCTATGTATGGGAGGAAGTGTCGCAGCCCTCTATGTTGGTTCGAGAAAAATGATCCGATCCAAGTTGGACCCCAAATGATCGAAGACTCAAGAAAAATAATTGAAAAGGTCCAACAACGGATTAAAGCGGCTCAAGATAGACAGAAAATGTATGCTGACAAGCATCGAAGAATTGGCGAATTTAAAGTAGGAGATAAGATCCTTCTTAAAGTATCTCCCATGAAGGGTGTAATGAGATTTGGCAAGCGGGGAAAATTGAGTCCAAGATATATTGGACCTTTTGAAATAACTGCTAAGGTCGGACCATTGGCCTATAGACTGGCCCTACCAGAAGAATTATCCAGAGTTCATAACGTATTTCACGTATCTCAACTTAAGGAATATCATCAGGACCCGGAAAGGGAAGTGATGCCCGAGATAATCGAATTGGATGAGAACTTAACATATGAAGAGCATCCCGTGCGAATCCTGGACTCAAAGGAGCGAACCACTAGGCGAAAATCGATCCGGATGGTAAATGTGCAGTGGTCAAGGCATGACGAGAGAGATGCAACTTGGGAGGTAGAAACTGATATAAAGGAAAAGTACCCCGAATTGTTCCCACGAGATTTGAAAACCAAGAATCACTCGTGTACCATGTAAGAGAATATATTTATAGTGTATTGAACTACTTATCATAATGCTAGATTTTTTTTTCATGACCACATTGTGTGGCTTCGAGGACGAAGCCTTATTTTAAGGAGGGTAGACTATAACACCCCATAAAATTTTGCATAAAAATCCTAAATTTCAAAATAGTGACATTTAAAGTTTCTAAAATAAAATGTCTTCTAAATTCTAAGTGTGAACACTACATTAGCCACCAATTTTATTTGTAGTGTATATCTTGGATACGTGAATCATGGCTTTGATTGGATAATTTATTTATTATATTTAACTATATTATATATAATGTTAAATATTGATAAAGGCTTGTCATTATTTTATTTTTCTTTTTGATACAATCTTGACTAATAATAGTAACAAGATACTGAAAATAATAGTAGTAAAATAAATATATTTAAAAAAAAAAGCTCTTTCTAATAATGATAATATTAACTTAATGGATTTAAATAATCTATTAATTATGTAGTATCTACATAATTAATTGGTACAAAGTCCGATGGTACCATAATGTAACATCCCGAATAATTATTTTCATTAATTAATTTAATTAATTATGATTAATGAACTAATGGGGCTCAATAAGATTTAAATTAGTTGGAAAACAATTTAAGAGTCCAATAGCATTAGAGATTAAGCCCACAAGTGTTAAACAAGGTGGGGGGTCAATATGCATAGTTGGAAGCAATTGAGAGGATTTAAATGCAAAGAGGGATTTTGCAACTTGCCCTTGGCCTTTAATTGGGGAACGGGACGGCTCTCCTCTTCATTTTATATACAATTTGAAGAGACATTGTGCTATTCTTCTTTTATCATTGTTAGATTTCTTAATAGGAGAAAGGGATGAGAAAGGGCGACGGGCTTGGAGGTAAGGAGGAAGAAGACAACTCCATTGTTAAAGCTTGGTGGTGGAAATCGAAAGCTCCTCGCTCAAACTACAAACAAACCTGTGTGTGTACTTTCAAGGTAGT